>JARUHE010321912.1:0-11378 GCA_031471125.1 Archaeomysis grebnitzkii | reverse complement strand
TTTTGAGTTTTTCTACATGATATACTGTATATATATATATACACATATGGTGTTGTCCGTAGAACAAAATTTAGGGATGTTTATTTTTAAGGGTTTTATTTATAAAATGTGTAGGTTTAGCATATTTTAACTATAATATAGAGCTTACGCACCCTTTCACATGTTCGATAGTACAAGGAAGAACTATAACTTATCAATAACCTTCAAACGTAATTGATTTGTGTCATATAGTATTTATATATAGTGATATTTTTTATAAAAATGATACTTTGTTGGAAATATTAGTCTAATTATCAGAAGCAGTCATAAGAATTTGCACTGAGGTTTGCAAAAACACAATTTAGAATGATTCGAAAAATTATTTTAATTAAAAAACATCAATTTCATAAATGCCATTGTTAAGCAATGAATATTATTTTACACAAAAAATGTTGGTGATGAAAAATATATATCTATATAAAATATCTATAAATACAATATTTCTTTCCGTTGTTTCTATTCCTAACCACAATAACTGAAGTATAACATCCTTTGTTGTTTTGTTATTGCAGTAGACTTGGTGTGCAAAAGATATCAGCAGAAAACACAACACATAAACTTGAAGGCATCATCATAATAACTTTTTACATACATTTAAAAGTACAATGAAACTACTGAGTTATGAAAATCCCGATTAATAGCATACATTAATTATGAAAGAAATGAATTATGAAAAATAATAATATTTTTCTTTAAAGGTTTTCAGTGGTACGAAAAATACATTTTGGAAAACTACTAAATGGGACATTTTTAATTGCTAACAATTTAAGTTATATGAAAACCATGAAAGTTATATAAATTGTCTCACCTTAATTGTATGTGCTTGCCTTTAATTTATATATCTAGTATTTGATCACAGTTGTTATATTAACCGAACTTATACTAACAACGCACAGAACAAAAATGTTATGGTTATCCATAAATATGCCATTCATTTTTATGATTCAAATTATATTCAACTGCCCAGGTGTTCTGTTTTCCTAAGATACGAGATCTCTGAGTTATGAAACAGCAATACTTCATAACTCAGAAGTTCTATTGTATCAGTATACCAACACTGCACATACAATTAAAGGCATCAGTTAAACAACACTGCGAAGTGCACATACACTGACAATTCTTAATAATTCTATACTGATAGACGATTGTTTGTCTACAAAAAATAAAACAATAAGTTTGATGGAATTTATATAACTGAAATAAGATCAGGGATATAAAAAAAGAAATAAAACGAAGGTCTTAAAATGAAATAAAATATCTTTACTTCAAATGACTTTCTTTCGAAAGTTGCACTAATGATGTCTTTCAAATGAAATTCGAATTGCAAGAGAGAAAGAAAACGAAAGTTAACGTTGGAGCTGCAGTAAAAAGAAAACTTTTGAAAATAAACTGTATGAAGACAAATTCTATGTGTATAATTACTTCAATTGAGTTGTTATTCATTTTGAAGTTTGCAAAATAATCTTTATAGATTGTGGTGTAAAATAAAATAGTTATTTGATGTTCAAGTTCATATAACAAAGATATAAATAAATACAGTAAGCATCAAAATACTTGTTAAAATTAGGAAATGTTTAGTTTTCAAATTTATTGTAATATTTATCAAATTATAATTTTGTATCATAATTTTGATTATGTCTAATTGAAAGTGAATGCAATAAAAAAAAACATAATAATTACAGTATGTCGGGATGTGTCTATCTGAGCTGGTTGATGAGTTTATTTTTAGTAAAATGTGTATTAGGCCTAAACAATTATTTATTGTTTACAGTTTACGTTTGTTTGATGTTTAATAACTATTTATAATGCACAATCATCGCTGGTGATATCACATTTTAATCAACTTCCCATTTACCAAAAATGTGTTTTTAACCACATTTGCTTGCCTATGAAACTAATATAAGCTTAAGAACTATTCATAAAGTTCTATAAAATTAAAATTGAATCAAATTTAAGTTAAGCTTTGAATTTGATTTATTCAGTAGATGATGATAATAAAGACACATTTTCAGTATTTAAAAAAAACAATTACTGCTTGTATTATGTAAGGTGGCGATGTTTGGTCATTTTAAAGAACTGTTCTTAAACCGACATGTTTTTTTAATACGACATTAATTTTATAACTGTTCTTATAGAACGTCTGTATGAGAAAGTATGTACGGATACATATCAATAGCCCGCGTTACCTTTCAGTTCCTTTTTTTCTATTCCACTGTTCTCTTTACTTTATCGCTTAAAAGGCATAGCCTATGTTATTATTTCATATGCAACTTCATGATATTTATTTAACAATTTAAAAAGTTTGAAGTGACTAATACAAAGTTTTGAACTGATTGTATTACAAACCCAATGCAAAGTTGTAATATATTTATGTTGATAATTATGGTTTTCAGATCATTTGATCAGTAATTATTTTGTAATTAGTATGTAATCTAATTCACTTTTTTTTGTTTCTACATTACCATTCACCTGTCTGTGTTACCCAGTATAAATTTATCCTTAACTATTACCAACTTAACTTTTTTATTTAGAAATTTTAACTGCTAACGTAGTACAAAATGTATCACTTGTTTTAATCTCTTATATATTAGTGCGAAATTAATAAATTATATCTCATTTAACTGTAATATCGCATAGCTCTATTGCGAGCCTGTTAAAAAAAGTAAAGAAACATTCTGCTTGACTCATTATAAGCTGTTTTAAAAACAGTTCTTGTGTTAAACGGACGTATTAAAACTATATGTTAAGCCTTTAACAGGTAGTGATCCAAACAAACAATTATTAACACTATAACAAAACTTGTAATGACGATTCTATTTGTTTGATATTTCCATTTAACCTTTTCTCGTATGTTCATTAACTTGTACAACAAAAGTGAAGTTGTAATATCTGAGTTTACAGTATTTGCAATTTCTCTTGTATTTCTACATACAATCTTCTACGGCTTTAATAAAGTAATAACAATATAAATGATAATAACAATAACAGTTCCAAACGTAAGAATAATAATATCAACATATATAATAATAAAAATAGTCATTTAATACAGCAAAACAATAATAACTATATAGATAATACACACAATAATAATTCCAAACATAAAAATGACAATAACAACATAAATAATAATAACAATAATAATTCCAAATGTAAGAATAATAATAACAATATAAATAATAATAAAAATATTCATTTAAAACATAAAAAACAATAATAACAATATAGATAATACACACAATAGTAATTCAAAACATAAAAATAATAATAACAATAACAATTTCAAAAATAATACTACTAATAGCAATATAAATAATAATAAAAATAGTCATTTAAAACATAAAAACAATTATAGCATTATAGATAATACACACAATAATAATTCCAATCATAAAAATACTAATAACAATATAAATAATAAAAACAATAATAATTCCAAATATACACATAACAATAACAATAGAAACAATAATAACAATAAAAATTCCAAATATAAAAGTAATAATAACAATACTAATTCCAAACATAAACAAAATAATAACAATCTATATATATATATAACCCAACTTTTTGATTTATGGCATGCTCTACGCGATGAACGTATGTTTGTCAAAAAACAGGTTGTTTGTTTCAATTATAAAGATAATATTACACCTACTTCTTATTTTCTTATTTAGTATAATCAATTAGATGTTATAATGGGAGTATATGCTCAACACAGATGTCAGCGCATTTAAGCTATTTCTTCTATAAAACTTTGTTTATATCCTTACATGCCAAGTTAAAGCTGTTCATGAGTGCCCATGTGGATTGTATACATTCTTAATCATTGAAAACTCTTTATTTTATATAGTACTATATACAATTATTTTCTTGCATGATATGTTCCATTGACAAAGTTGGACCTTTGGAGCCATGTTAAGAACAAAGATGAAGGAGATATAAATGAATTGGTCTTAGGATGTATTCTATTTGCATACTACTGTATGTGCATACTGTGTTCATACCATTACTAAACACAGCCAAACATTTAAGTGGTATTATATTCCAAAGTCACCTCACCAAATTCTAGGTGATATCATTCGAATTTACTTAATTCCAATAGGTGTTTTAATTGAAGAAGCTCGGGAAAGAAGAAAAAATATCTTAAGCAATTCAGAATCCACCAAACACGACAAATAAATCATGCAGTATCAAATAAGGATGTATTCCATAGACGTTTTGCATCATCAAATGCTTCCATCTATTCACTGCGAAAAAAAACCCCAGCTCATCTGCATATATATCCAAAGAAGTGACATCATTACTGGTTTAGCTAAAAAAGACCGATATAGAAATAAATTGATACAAAGGAATTATTTCCCACAGTTATCAATTATTGATATACATTTGGTTAACAAGTTTGATTTACGTTTATAATATATTTTATTTTGTTTTATAAAGTAAAACTTAGTTTAAATTTGTTTTTGTATTATATTTAATTTATGTCTTCTTGTATCAATTGCTTTGATAAACCAAATGCACCAAAGAACTATAGAAAAGTAGTTTTGAAAATTGAGATAACTGAAAACGTATAAAATATGTTATACTTGTATAATTAATTGATCAATTCATACAGTGACGTATAATGAAGTAAGTATGTAATATATTGTTAAATAAAAGTTAGCTGAAAAACATATTTTTATCGTGTCCCAATATTTTTGATTTTGAAACACTTTGCATGGCCGTGTAGTTGTTGGCGCATTTATAGATTTGTACTTCATTGATTAAATAAGGCCCGGGCCGCAGGGGTAGGTGATTGTAGGGCGTTTAAAATTAACTAAATTGGAAGTCTCGGGTAGTTACTTATAAGTATTTATTTAATTATAATTATTACAAAACCAAAGTAAATATAAATGAGAAAACACTAATTCACCCACGTAGAACACGCCCCCTACTAATTTACATATATAGATTTCAGTTTTATTGGTCTGTAAGTGTGTCTGTTATGCTCTAGCTGAATAATAGTACAACTCAAAATTATTATTGTTAGCATGAGTACTCATATATGCCTTATGTGACGGACATCATAACCCTCCAGGGGGATAGGGAGCGATTATTTAAACATTATTTCACTGTAATCAGTCCAAAAATTCTACTCCAATGGGATTACGTGTTGGATCTTATGTTGTGTGTCTTTTGATCTTTTCCTCCAAAAGGTTAGTTTCTGATTTATCAATTTGGAGGCATTGTTGTGACATAAACTTAAACATAAAAAATACAATTAACCTCCACGGGGACTATGCAGACATATTTTTAATTTTTAACACTCTCAGGCTTTAAACTCTATTTGGATCGACAACAAGCACGAGTGAAGTAAAGTATCTTATTTGAATTAGACTTACCGCACTTGTGATAGTGTTGGAACATTTATTCTTCATATATGTGTAAAGAACGAAGTTAATAAGTAATTGTAATGACAAATAAAAAAACATTACAATATATACATACGTTAAGAAATTAAATATACATAATTTAATTGATACTTACCAAAATAATGGAAGGAGAAAATAATAAATTTGAAAAGCAATTTGATAAAAATGTTAACACAAACTAAAATAAATACAAATTTTCAAATAAATTGAAGTTGAGCTTTAAAGCTGTATAATCAAACAAATTGAATGATACTTCAATATAAACTGAGCACCCAAAAACATACATACGTAACCGATTCAAATGAAAAGGTAAATGTACAACTAACAGAAAGCATACATGATACAAATATTTTTAATAGCAACATTTTCCATAAAAAGTCTTAAATATAAAATTTTGTAATTTAAAAAAAATAATAAAACATTTATAATAATAATAATAATTTTGAAAATAAAAACAGTAATAGTAAGGGATAACAATATAATTAGTACTAATAATGATTATAAGAACAATAACAAGAATAACAATACAAACAATAATATTAACAATAGTAATAATAATAATAATAATAACAATACTTTAACAATAAATTCAAGAATAAAAATCTTTCATCATACTTTTATTTCTCAGTCACCTGGCAAATGCCAAGAATTCTTACATATTCAGCAAATTTAACTCATAAATTTATGTACATGTTTGACAATAATATATTTTTACTTCAAACCCAAAAATATATTTTAAATTTATATTTTGGTTATGTTTCAATTTTTTCCAATTTTAGCTCGAACATTTTATATATTTTATGTTGATGCGAATTCATATGTTGAATGTATAGAAAAATAAATGGAGTTTGTAAACTTCATTTTGAAGAGCATAAGTTTATGTGTATACAAATGTTCACTAAAAACTTAGTTTTAAATAAATAGTTTTGTTCAGGTATGAAGTATTAGTTACAAATGTATTCGAATTTGCTATGTACACAGCATAAACAAACTGGTTATCGTTGTTGCTAACACAATTATACTTAAATAACATTATACTTTAATTATTTGTATTGCATATGATTATGTTTTTAACGTTAAATTTATTTCAATTTTCATAGTTGATATGGCCTTTTAAATATTATAAAGTTTCGCTTTAGTAATTAATATAAATTATATATTAAGACGTATAAGTATTATGAATTAAATTTAACATAAAATAAATATAAAAGTAAAACTAAATCTATGAGTTATTGTTTTCCTAATTAAATGTTTTTTCAATGATTGTACGGTATGGATAATGTGAAGGGCATTTGATGAATCGGAATGCAGAACAGATCACGGATCTTGATATTCTTGATGATGTCGTCACTTTTGCCGAAACGTTAAAAAATATGTTTGTTCTCTGGAAACAAACAAACAAGAAGCAGCGCCATTTGAGCTCGAGGTTTCGAACGTCAAACCTATTCAATATTTCGACATTTTATTTGAACTTTCCTACAATTTGTTTATCTTGGTATTGGTATTGGTATTGGTATTGGTATTGCGATAACCAGTGACGGAGGATTCAGCGCACACCCAATAGACGTCTCAACATGATTTTCATTTTTATGAGTTCACTTAACCATATTTTTTGGAGGTGTTCTAAATATATTCTGAGGCTATGCGTTGTTTGGGCGTATGCCCTCAATAGTAATATTATAGCACCTACAGCCTTAAGTGTGTTAATCATAACTTTATACAATAAAGCTATAATAAAAAATTGCATAACTTATGCAATATTTTCACTGAATTATAGAGGAACAATGAATTTATTGGATGATAATGTAGATAGAGTTTTTTCAAATAAATTAATTATCTGAAAAGGACGGTCATAAACAATAAAACCTTTCATACTCAACGTTTTCCATCACACTAATAATAGGTCGTTTACTCATAAAGACCAGTCCATAACTTTGCATATCTTGAACAATCACACAATATCAACTATATTGTGTTTTTTTTATAATATACATACTATGTGTATGTTGTATATGGTATATATTTAGTATATGTTTTATGTGTATCATATGTTGTTTTTATAGTAGATGTATAGTGTATGTTGTATGTATTGTATATGGTGTATGTGTAGTATATTTTTTATGAATATCATATGTTCTATGTATAGTATAGGTTGTATGTATAGTAGATGTTGTGTGTGTAGTATATGTTGTATGTATATGAATATCATATGTTCTATGTATAGTATAGGTTGTATGTATAGTAGATGTTGTGTGTATAGTATATATTGTATGTGTAAAATATGTTTTATGAATATCATATGTTATATGCCTAGTATATGTATAATATATGTTGTATGTATAGTATATGCTGTATGTGTAGTATATGTTGTATGTGTAGTATATGTTGTATGTGTAAAATATGTTTTATCAATATCATATGTTATATGTATAGTATATGTTGTATGTATAATATGTGTTGTATATGTAGTATATATTGTATGTGTAGTATATGTTTTATGCATAGCATATGTTATATGTATAGTGTATGTTGTATGCATAATATTGATAGGATGTATATGTTAGAAACGTTGTAAATCTGGTATATGTTTTATATGTTATACATAATGCATATGTTGTGTATATTATATATATTGTATATGGTGCATATTGTGTATATGGTGTATATGATTTGTATGATGTATATGTTGTAGGTGTTGTATTTTTTATATATATTGTATATACTGTATATATTGTGTATATTGTATATATTGTGCATAATGTGTATACGGTATACATTGCATATATTGCATATACTTGGTATATTGTATATATTGTATATGCTGTATATGTTGTTATGGTATTATACTGTATATGTTGTATGTGCTATATATGTAGTACATGGTGTACGTGTTGTACATGTTGTATATATTGTATATAATTTTGATGTTGTGTATAATGTATATGTTGAGCATAATGTGCCCATGATATATATCGTGTATGTTGTTCATGTTGTAAATTTGGCAAATGGTGCATATTCTTCATATGGTATATATTTTATATGTTGTATATGATGAATATGTTACATATATTGTATATTATGCCAATGTTATATATTTTATATATGTTGAATATGTTGTGTATGTGGTTTATGAGTTATGTGTTGTATATGTTTTTATGTTGTATGTGGTGTGTGTGTTGTATATGTTGTAGATTTGATATGTGTTGTATATGATGGATATGTTATATATGGTGTATGTATTGTATATGGGTATGTGTATTGTTTATGTTGTGTATGTTGTATATTTTTTATATGCTGTATATGGTGTATATGTTTTGTATGTTGTGGTTGTTGTGTATATGTACATATTGTATATATAGTATATATTGTATATTGTATGTTGCATATGTTATATATGATGTATATGCTTTATATATATATGTTGATATATGTTGAACACAATGTATGCGTTGTATATCTTTTATATTTTGTATTTGTTGTATATAATGTATGTGTTGCATGTTTTGTGTATGCTGTAAGGTATATGAAGTATATGTTGTGAACGTGTTTTATATGTTGCAGTGTATATATTGTATATGTTGAGCCTCAGACAATATCAATTACTTTGTTTCTTCAGCTCAAAGAACTTTCTATTGCTTCTGCATAAAACGTTTCGGAGATTTCGAGAAAAAGCAAATTCAACTTTTTTATAGTTTTATAACAAAATAAATTTAACTTTTTAAAATCTTATAATAAAGTAAATACTTTTTGTTCAAATTTATAATAACATAAATTGTACACCTCATATTTTTCCATAAAGTAAGTTTTAGCTATTGTAACTTTGAGGGAATTTGCATTTTTAAAACATTTTAAAGAATTAGATTTGTTTATTGTTTTATTAAGCTGTGTTTAAAAAAACAGCTTCTATATATGACCTCTGATTTTTGTTGTTGTTGTTGGGATAGGTGTTGTTAAATATTGTTGGGACGGTGGATTATTTGTGAACTCCACGGAAATTTTGTTATTTCTTCAAAATAATAAAAAAAAACATACTTTACGAAAAGTTTGTTTAAATTAAAATAAAGAACATAGCATTCTACACTGTATCACCAAGGATTGTTTTTTGTGAAATCAAAACTTACTTATTAACGAATAGATTTTATAATAAATTTAAAACCCCTGATTAATCGAAAATTTTATTTGAATATATAAAGAAATGTTTATTTAAAACAAATGGAAAAACTGGAGATTCTAAGGAAACATGGCTGAAGGATTTTGTTGCCAAAAATTGATAATTGTTTTAATTAATAGACATTTTAGGAATTTTAGACTTTATCATCAATTGCTCATGCATGATTAACCAACATCTTTTTTGAAGGCTTAGATATAATTTTATTGGAAACAAATGAATAAAAAGTGTTAATATATTAATATATAGCCTTTTATTTTCCAAATATTTCGGTGTCCACTCTCATCCTTTTCAGTATAAAATTGTTTCTTTTAGAAAAAATTACCTTAATAGAGAAGATTATATTTTCACATATACTACAGCTTCACTTACTCAAAATAATGATATGGAAACATCAACTCAACGAAAATGATTATTGTATAAGTCAAATGATTTCATCAAACGTAGAATATGTGACCCTCCCTTTTGTGATGCTGAAGTGAATAAAACATACGAAATATTTAAAAAATAGGATATACATCCTCGTTTATAAAAAAATATCATACTGAAGCAAAACAATTATTTTTTGCAAAAAGTAAAAGGGACAAATTCAACTCTGATAACAACAAATTAATCTCCTTAACTTTTAGCATATAAAAGAAGACCGTAGACAATCAGGTTATAATGTAGTATTGAACTACCCATCTACTAATTCTAGATCAATAACTTGTAACGGCATAAAAACGATGAAGAAAAATGTGGAGCATACCAAACAAGTTGCAAAGAAATATTTTGATGAGACTAGAAAAACTTTAAACACATCTGTAAAGGAGCATAAAAACGATTACAGAAATGGAAAATAAAATAACTCTTTTTTTTTGCATTCCGCAAACCTGGAATGATTGGGACTCAGCAAAACTAGTGTATAAGTCAAATGATTTCATCAAACGTAGAGTAGTTGAGTCAACACTAATTGAAAAAGTCTCAAATATGAACTTGTCTCTAGGATAATTTTCGTTCAAAGGATGATTCCATAACATTATTTTAAAGAATATAAAGCTTAGTATATATGATAATGTCTTCTCTGTTAAGGTAATTTTTTTTATAAAAAAAAACAAAGAAGAAGGTGTAAATATTCAAAATGTAAATCTCGTTAAATTGTGTTTTTTAAAAAAAGTGGTAGAAAGCCTTTTACAACAAAATATAAACATTGCTTTAAATGCGTAGCATTTACTCGTGGTTGTGTTTATAATAAAATAAACTTTACATTTTACAATTTTACAATAAAGCAAAATTTATATTTCAAAACAAAAATGAATTTTAAATTTTACCATTTTTTAACAAGTAAACTTGTATAAATTTCAACTTCAAAGTAAAGTAAATTTTAATTTTTATAATTATTTCATAAAATCTGAAATTTGCACTTAACTTAAAGTCTTACTTGTTAAATCAAGTTTCAGCATTTCTCTTAAATGTTAGTGTATTGTGTTCGGTTGTGTGCTAACAAAAATGAAAAAAATAAAAATAGTATATTAATATATGAAATAACTAATTTCGTTTATACAATTGATAATAAATCATTTCATTTGTGATGTTTATAAGCAATCTATTAAACAATTATAATGCTAATGTGAGGTACAGTATCGGAAATTTAACGTGCCCCACTCCAGGTCGGGTCAAAACTCTATGGCGAATGAATCTCATGTTTCACTTAGTCAACTACAGATTGAACAAAACATTTGGGAAACACTTGCATGAAAGTTTGTTTATTTGCAGTTTAT
>JARUHE010321890.1:0-11379 GCA_031471125.1 Archaeomysis grebnitzkii | reverse complement strand
TTCCCAGATTAATAGTCTGAATACTTTCAAAAGTTACCTTTATTTAATGTGTATTTTGAAAAATTGGAATTCCATGACTAAAGGAAATTGTTGGAATTTACCTATTTTTGGCAGTCTTTTGACGCACTGCCTCCAACAACTAAAAAATTCAATTTCTGGCACCCTGCTTTGAGAGATTCACCAAAAATAATTGCAACCCATTTTGAATGATGAATTTACTGTTTACACAAATTATGACAAATCAAGCAATTATATTATTCAAACTTACCTTTCTTTCCAACAAAACTTGCTCCTCACCCTTGGGGTACCATGCCACTCTTATGTTTCCTTTGGTCACTTTATGTTCTTCGTCTCCGTCTGAATCTTCATCACTGGACACAAATTCGGCATTTTCCAGCACCATTCCTAACTCCAAATTTCCCTTTTTGTTGAATTTGAAGACCTCATCTTCATAGAAATATTGATACTCTTGCGCCATGATTTGTTTTGATCTGTGTCAACAGGAGCTTGACATTCGGGTTGTGAACTCACTTTTCTGTAACAAAACAAGAACATAGAATTAATTGTAGCAAAACATCTACCAGGAGAGAAAAAAGTAAATTTCATTAAAACAATGTCATTGACAAACAAAAATAAAGATTGCCTAAATAGTGTTAAATAAATATCTAGCAGACGACACAGGCTAATAAAATTTCAAATTAAAACGAACCTAGGGCCTTAATGTTCAATTTACAATAAAATTAAATTCTTATGAGAACATAAATACGTTAACTAAATTTCTGACAAACATTGTAAATGTGAAATATGAACTGTTATAAATTTTTCAGCCTGAAATAATATAGGCCTAATACAAAGAACATATTTTGATTATTAAATACAGGATTCTCGTCTTGTGGAGTGGTTGACTCTTCTAATCGGACTTGCAAAATCCACTACACGTGTTATGTATGATCGAATGTGTTTTGTTCGAAGAATCTAAAACCAGATATCGTTGTTAACGTTAAGAAATATTTAGAAATAAAACATGCCTGTTAGATTACAGCTGACTAGTGAGATAAATAATGATTGGTTTCAACTCAAGTATTATATATTTTAAGATAATTGAAATATTGACATCAATGATTATATATAGCTTTACCATTTTCATAAATCTTGTGTATTTATTGAGACTCCCCGATAGCATATCCCCCATAAAAAAACACTTTTTTTTACTGTGAGATAAGGATCATTTAATTGGAAAAGCCTGGCCCACCACGCATTTGTCTTTAAGCAGTGTTTACATGTTTTACATTCATCCTGCATGTAAAAAAGACTTTGCATGTGCATCTAAATTTAACCAATGCTTAATCGGTGGGTTTGAAGATTCTATTTACAATCATCACATCCCATCATTTTAAGAGTCTTAAATACTACTTATGGCCACCATTCTAAGAGTCTTAAACAGTACTTATTAACCACTATTTCAAGAGTCTTTTACTCCATCCCACCGTTTTAAGCATACGTAACATCTCAAAAAGATTATTTTTCAGGTTTATATCGCACTGATTAATCTAATCATTTTTTGCTCTAATTTTGGTGTGGAGCTGTCTCAAAAAAAAACAATATTTTCTCATTGATTTAAGCAACAGAATGACGAGATAGCCCGCTACTTTAATGATCATCAAAGACGCGGATGTATTATCAGTACTAAATTATGATATGGAATGATACAAGTGAAATATTTATGTATAATAAAAAGAGAAATAAATACAGTTATACTCCTGCAGTTGAAAGTTACAATCAAAAGATGAGCTGAACTATTTGAACTGTGAACAACTTGCTTTGAAATCAGAAACTCTTCTGATAACTGTTAACTTTACTTGTCTGATAATGCATACATCATAACTCGTATTGCAACAAAGAAAAATTATTAAAGTTTTGCTCATTCAGGTGATTGTTAAGTTTTGTGTTTTGATTTAAAGGCTTTCACTTCCAGATAGTTTTGAGCTCAGCTTATCCAGCTTTGCATTATGTCCACAACAGATGCAAAATCAAAACCCAATTAGTCACTTTCTATTGTTTTAAAGTCACAAAATATATTTTTCATGTTGAACGAAACATTACAATCTCTGCTTTGAGGTCCTAAACATTACTACTGCCACTATTTATGAGGGCATACGTCTAGACAGCGCATTGCTTTTGTAACTCTTTGCCTTCAATGGATTTGCATCCTGGAATTTATACACCCAGATATAGTTACAGTTGACGCCGTTGAATCATGCAAGTCACTTGGCCCTGCTCAACCCTATAGAACACTGTATCATTAAGAAAGAAG
Organism: Archaeomysis grebnitzkii; assembly: GCA_031471125.1. Taxonomy (NCBI): domain Eukaryota; kingdom Metazoa; phylum Arthropoda; class Malacostraca; order Mysida; family Mysidae; genus Archaeomysis; species Archaeomysis grebnitzkii. The sequence continues at coordinate 9,065 of JARUHE010321890.1, read as the reverse complement.
TCGTTTCAATGGTACCTCATGGCTCACATACAAAGGAGTTAAGAGGACGCCTCTCAGGGGTCCTAATTATTCAAATTTTACTGCCAAATAGTAAGACGGGAATAACGAGAGCGCCAAAAGCACTGTATTTGTTTTTCTGTACAATTATTGACATCTCCAAATTATACAATCAAATGCATTTGCCATAGTGACGGCCAAGATCAGACATTCATTGGGCTTTGAGCGGGATGCTTCGTCTCTGCTTAACACACTATCCATGTAATAAACTGTCGTGAAGTCCAACTCTGTTGCTGAAGGGGTCTCAGATATCTATTTAAAACATCACCTAAAATACGATTACTTACGCTAACATTTGTGGTGTACGAGTACACTGTACAGAACAACAGAAATATCCGTCACGATATATTTCAAGAAATTTTGAAATTGCTTGTATTTCAGTGACCCCGTGATTTTCTAGACTTTGCATCCTATTTTGCAGCTCATTATGCATCCGTGAATGTACTGTGTGTTACGAAATTTATGAGTAATTTGATGATTTTTACTGACATATGCGTTCATTATAAGGTTAATAATTTATTTATAGTTCTTTTGTTCCAAAATAACTTTGTAATTATGTGAAACATATTTATTTTTTGTGAAATAAAAATAATTAAATACGATCAAAAACAAACGTACCATTTAAAATAGAAAAATATTTTTTGACTTTCTGCCAAAAACTAGAATTACTGATAAAGTTCGTTCCATTTGTTTAATTTTATTTGTCATTTAATCAATTCACTGTATTATTTGGATCGATAACTGCACAAGTGAGGTAACTCACATTCAAAAACAATTATTTAATATTCAATATGTCGACAAAAACACTGTATGACATTAATTACAACTGTAAAATAACCGTCGTTCAAAACATATAAGGACGACTTCACTGCGCTTTCTTATCGATGCAATCAAAAATAAATAACATAACAGCTAGTATTATGTTAATACATGATCATATCCAACTTTTCTTTTTAACAAATTGTTTTCTTCGAAATATTATTTAGGGAATTGTTTTCTTTGAAATATACATTTACCAAATATTTCTACAAATGTAATTTTATTAAAATTATATTTTGTCAAATGTATGTTTATTTCGCAGAAAACAATTCGCTAAAATGATATTTCTTAGAAAGCAAGTACTGAGAATGACATTTCTAAGAAACATTTCGTTAAATTCATTTTGCTAAAAAGTCATTTCGAAGAAAACAATTAGCTAAAATGATATTTCTGAAAAAAAAACGATTTCGACAAAATGAAATGGATGAAAAATGTAAGCATTGAGTATGAATGAACCCATTGTATTAGCTTGTTAATTGCTATTTGAATCTGTCTGGAGGTAGCGTGCATTGATGTTGTTGAGTAATGTATTGCTAGGTCATCTGCGTAAAAAGAGCCTTTTAATCCATGTTGTAATTGTTCCAGTAGGCCAAGTTACACTCAAAACCACCTTGTGGTGTGTGAATTTTTTGTTTTGGAAATGATCTTGAATTCTTACTTTTATAGTTCTATCGAAGATGTAGTTTTGAATGAACTTCAACATATCCCCATATAGCGAATGTTATATAAAATGTGTTCTCTATTGATGATGTTAAAAAAAAATTCAATATCAAATAGTAATTTTCTTTTGAGCAGAACCATCTGAAATTTAGGAAGTTAGCTGAGAGATATATGGTACTTTGTTTCTGTCTAAAGCTATAGTGTTGCTGTGAGAATTGGTTGATGTTCTCGAAGAACCATTGATCATATAAATAAACGGGCCAATGCTAATTTTTTCCATGATTTTACATATGCTGCTGTTTAATGCAATTGGTCGATAGCTAGGCTGGGTTTTCAGGTTTTAATATTGGAATTATAATTGAAGATTTCCAATATTGAGGGATGAGTCTTTGTCAGATATGATTGAATAGGTCTAGCATAGGATTGTGACTTTTGGTTGAAATGTTGTTTTGTAATGACAACAGTGTTGGTTTGAATGATACAAATATTCTGATCTTGATGAAACAGCTGGTGCCAAAATAAAGGCTCTACAAAGTCTTTGATAGGCACATTTTTATTTAATGTTTTTTTTTATCTTCATACTGCAATTGTGTATTATTCTTTGATTCATTTACTTTGGTTACGTTTTCATTGACAGGAACATTTTAAACTTCAATTAACTTTGTTGGAAATAATTTTTTATTTATAAACATAATTGTAAATCTCCCATAAGGTAATATTGACAAGATTTGTCTTGTTAATTATTGAAAAACTGTGGCAAGCTCTTTCAAAGGAAATGATAAGTTGTAATCAACCTTGTAAGAAGCTAATTCATTGTCGCTTGAATAAAATCATGTTCACGTAATATATGGATCGAAAATATCACAAGCGAGGTAACACACATGCAAACAATAGAGCATAGCTCACCTGTGCTATTGACGATCATGTTTTATATTATACAATTTCGTGTTTTCGGTAAATAAAATATTTTGATTGAGACTTGTACTGTTCAACAAAACTATCCCACTGAACCTGACTGGTACTCAACTAAATATTATGCAGCACATCAGCTACGGATGCAAGGAGGGATGTTCTGTGTAGATATCTATTAGTGTTGGGGTTAATTATTTTGCTTTCTAGATTTCATTCACGAAATTCAAGTTATCAATGGGGCAATGTATTCCTGACAGTGTCTTCATAGTTCAAGGTAGACCGTATTTTTCTCGTTGTCTTTTATGAAGGTTGCATTCCAATATTTTTTTAACGGTTAGTAGGGTGTTATAGCACATGGGTTCAGAGTGTCTTCCATAACTTTACTCATAACCCAATTTTTCTGGTTTATTTTAGGTTATCAACCGATTAGTCTACTTACATAGTTCCTGAATGCTAATTATGTATACCCCACTGAAAACACTGGATTATTTTTTATGGCCAAGATAGTCAAAATTTACATTATCAAACCGACTAACCTTTGTTGACAGTGTACATTTTATTGTTGATTCTATCTAAATCGCATAACATTAGTACACTCCCATTAAAACTGATTCGATCAAGTTCACAATCTATTATCCCCCACATGAAAAACAAACCGAAAACCATCTTCAACACATTCTAATGTTAATGCAAAAACAATTAGTGATATATTTATTCTGTTAAATAGACTAGACAGATATGTTTATGTATAACACATATGGAGTAAAAATATAAAAAAACAACATAATATTGAAAATAAATAAACTATAACATAGTAAAAATATAATACTGTAATATATGGAATGATGACAAACATTTAAAACAACTTGATATTGACCTAAATATGGAAAATTAACATCAAAAAAGAGCAGCACTCACAAAAGTCTGAAAATATAATCTTTTATTCTGATTAGCTAAATAAAAGGGTTTTCCAAATATTTAATCAGAGCCCAATGAGCGTATGTCAAACGAAAAGGAAGATCTAATGCGGCATGCCATTAACAAACAATATTTGAGCGCCAACATAGCCCAACAAAAATCAAAGGAACAAATTTAATGTTGTGTGGACATGAATGTGCACAAATTTGATGAATTGTATGAGGGACAAGTTCCAACTTGTTGTGAAAATTTCGACATTCTTGATGACAAAATTAGAATTCAAATATTGTCATCAATTTGGAAAACTGATTAAATTGTTAATCTGCAGGTGATCCATACTATTATATTCCTTAAAGGTACAATTCAATTGCTTACATTTTATGGGAATGTTATGAATTTATCAACACATGAAAAATTATTCTTATAAATAAATAATCAAGATAAATATTTTTTGAGCAATAAAAACATTACATTTCACATATTTCAGTTAGTATACAAACAATAAACATTTAAAAAAATAACAAATCTATAACATGTAATTGAAATTAATTATATTTTTAAAATGTTTCTATTATCTTGATAAGGAAGAACTTTCAGCAGCATTGGCTAGAAAACCGGTGTTTTCATCCAATAATAGTTCGGGAAACAGTTCATTTAAAACGACATCTAGAAGTACATACGACAGCTGAAAAATAATAAATTTACTGAATGTAAACATATTTTCAATGTGACAAAAAATGTTTATATAATTATGTGTATTAATACATTGTGTAAGCCTCAACTAATCAGCTATATGTAATAATGTAGTGACAGTCCATGTCTTTTGTTCACATCTCACTACAGTTCTATCATTTATTCGACTCAACTTGCATTTGGTTTGCTTGTTCAGATACACTTTGACGAAGATCCACTGTTTATTTATTAAATATTCCCTTACATAAAAATTTCTTGCCATGACAAAGTAACATTAAAGATAAAAAAAATTAATACAATATTGTTTTCTGAAAAAGTACATAAATAAGAAATAAAAAAAAATTGGATATAAGAGAGCATCCATTAACCAGAGGTAACAATGGTTTCAGTAAAAAACAAAAACTTTAATGACAGATTAATTGAACTTGTAAAAAAACTGAAATGTAAAAAAAACTTTAAAATGTATCTTCACCTCTTATGTACTTCATTAAAAACCATAATTTTTAGGGAAAACCAATCTATAGAAACTTTTTTATTTTTTAAGCAAAGTTACTATTCAAGAAAAAATTGTAAACTAAAAAAAACTTCAACATTTACCTTCACCTCTTATAAAATTAGTTAATTTGAGCTAAAAAACATAATTTTTGGAAGAAAATATAATATATAGAATTTTTTTTATTTAAGCAAAATTATTATTCAGCTCATTATCTATAAACTTTGTTCAACAAAAAAAACTGTGAAATCAAAAATGAAAAACTTTAATATTTACCTTCACTTAGATTGCGAACGCAAGACACCGACGACGACGCAGACGAAGACGCAGGACTCACCCACGCATGTCAATTGTAATAGGGTATCCGCAGGATGGATACCCTAAACAAGAAATGCAAAATCACAAACGAAGAATATTTATAAAAAAAAATTAATTAAAAAAAAGATAAAAATATTGCAAATAACTATAAAAAATATAAATTAAAACAAACAAATAAGAAAACACAAAAAGTATACAAATAACAATGAAAAAAGTATAAAGTAAAACAAACAAAAAAATAACATATAACAAAAATAAAATATAAATTAAAACAAACATAAAAAAATCACAAACAAGAATGAAAACATATAAATTAAAACAAACAAATAGAAAAACATAAAAAATCGTGTAAGTAAATTAAATGATTAGTTAAATTAAAAGATTTATTCAAACTTTAATAGGTTAGTTAAAATATCGTACACCTTGTCAAATAAATTAGTATTGGTGAACGAAACAATTTGCAAAAACTGTTTTCCGTAATGTTTAGGGAATTGTTTTTCGATGTATGTTCGTGCCTCGCTTTCTTATTGTTCCGTTCGGACCAATTTTGTCACTTGTGAACATTTTATTGAAATTGCACAAAAGGGTGTCAAGAAAAATAGATACCAACAGTTTATTTTTTCCTAAAAAGTTGTATTTTTGTTTTTTTTATTTTATACTCTTGCTGATTTTAATTATAACTGTCTTCATGAAGGATTGTTGAGGCCTATTAATGGAAAAATAAAATTGTTCACAAATATGTCCAAGACTTTAGGAGAAAACGATAAATAGTAAGTCAAATTATTACATTAACAACAATAACAACAAAATTATTACTACCAATAACAATAATTATAACACTGATAGTCAAAAACAATAATATTAACAACAACAGTGATATATGATAAGACGGGGAGAAATCACCGGAATTTTGATGTTTTTATAGTATAATGCTATAAATTTGTTTATTTACACCCATAGTGTTGCGTATAATTTTTAGGACAGCCAGAATATAGTGAAATATTTTTTTAATATAAAAAAGTCCATTTCACACACATCCGGTGAAATCGCTACATTATTCTTAAACATGTTTTTAGTTTTGCATAGATGCGCGATATAAGTTCTATATTATTATTAGTATTATTTTTATATTAGTTGTATTTGTTTTACAAATATATTGTATACATAGGAAGGTCCACTAGAGGTCATAGGTTTAAATTAGTTGAACCTAGTGTTAGGGCTAATACCAGGATTGATTGATTATATACATAAACGGACCAATGGCCATCGCTGCACCCGGAGGGTATTCAGCACCTACAAACCACGAAAATTATACTTCATCTAAAGAACATAAAACGGGTGGAAAACAAATTTAAAAAGAAAAAAAACCTTAATTATATTTGATAAGCCAATTCAATCTTTAAAAGAAGAAACCAGACAGCACGTAATCAATTCCAATGAAGGTGGCTTCCCCTTCTTTCCCATAGTTAAAGCTGTCATTATCAATAAGAACGGATCATACAACACGTAATAAATTCCAATGAAGTTGCCTCCCCATTTTTCCATAAATTAAGCCTGACACCATCCTTAAGAGGAAACCAAACAACACGTAATAAATTCCAATGAAGATGGTATCTCTCTTCCCACAGTAAAAAAATCATCGTCCGATAAAGGAAGGCATACTTCACGTAATAAATTCCAATGAAGTTGCCACCTTTTCTCTCCCTAAAATAAACCTTGCACCGTCCATAAGAGGAAGGCAAACTACACGTAATAAATTCCATAGGGTAGTGAATGTATGGAATGAGTTGAATGAAAGTCAATTCATTTAAAAGCAGACTTGAAAAGTTGTGAAATGAGAATGGATATGGGTATACAAGTAGGTTTTCCTAACTAGAAACATAAATTATAAATCTAATTAAGTACTTAAAACCCTTTATTTAATAATTGAAACCCCAATTTTGTGAACGTTAAGGTTTATAATGATTTTTTTAAAACAAAAAAGGCACTGGAAGCAAAATCGTCATAGTTTTTTTTTAATATAGATATTTTATCACACTAATGTTTTCATTAACGATCAGATTGAAAAAAATATATCAATGCATTGACTATTTTGTTTTAAATGTCACAAAGAAAAACAATTTCGCTTTATAATAATTTTTACAAAGTATACGGGCCCGCAGCATCTTCACCCTACGGCGATCCCACCCCGCATTATCCTTTGTCATTATTAGTATTATTGTTTTTTTATTATTATTACTGTTGTTGTTTTTTATTAGCATTATTGTTATTGTTAATATTATTATTATTAGTATTATTATTATTATTATTATTATTATTATACTTGAAACTCACAAGAAGTCTACAAACAAGCTCACAACCTTAAATAAGGCAACGAGCTTACATTGGTTACACAAGGTAACATCCAATAAGAAAATACAATCTATTTTTATCATCGCAGCAAATGACTGCTTATATTTATGTCAACCTTTCACTAAGGTAAAGGTTTAACTTTTTTTATTTGAACTGTTTCTTGTAACACCGTTGATACCTAAATCTACTGTCCTATTCCATCTAATGTAGCACTGGTGATACACACACTTGCTTGTATACATATTTATTACAAACAGAAACAAACTTGATTTATGTCACTGGTGTTATACAAGATGGAATAAACTATTGGACTTATGCGTCGCCGATGTTACAAGAAACGGCTAACTCTTAATCAGAGGTGTTTTAATGCTAGCTTTAAAATGTTGTACACATAATAACAACATACTTATTTAACGTTAAAGAGTTAAATTGCTTGCAAATCATTCCGTTCATATGAAAAACTAATGCTATGTTAACTCAGTATTATTAATAATATTATTATTATTATTATTATTATTACGTTCATATGAAAAACTAATGCTATGTTAACTCAGTATTATTAATATTATTATTATTATTATTACGTTCATATGAAAAACTAATGCTATGTTAACTCAGTATTTTTACTGAACACAAATCTTATTGAGTCCTTCAAGCACCAATATATAGGAGAAACTCTGTTCCCTTTTCTTAATTATTCCTTAGTCCTTATTAACTATTCCTAATTACATGTATATTATTTCTTATTCCTTCTTTCTTATTTATTATCCCTTATTATTTATTCCTCATTTCTTGTTTTTTATTCTTTATTATATTCGTCTTGTTTCTTATTACTTACTTCTTATGCCTTATTATTTATTCCAAATTGCTTATGGCTTTTTATGTATTCTGTATTGCTGATTTATTATTGCTTATTATATATTACTTATTTACTAATTCTATAGAAATGAGTATACTATTCACACACTAATGTAAAAATCTAAATTCCTTATTAAAAATTTTAAGAAGTCCTAAGCAGTTATAGGCCAGCCACCTGAGGGGTTAGTTACGTAACTTGATGCAAGTATAATTATGGTTGAGAGAATCATGAACATAAAACAACCATATTTCATTAAACAACCGATTGAACATCACAAAAGATGCGTACTGAAGTGAGTGAAAACAATTAACTGAAAATAAACCGAGGTTGCGATACCATCGTTTTTTTTAATTATTTTATAACATACAATCATTTGTATACACACACAATGTCTGCGTGCGAACACACACGCACATAAGCACGCACGCAAACATGCACACACTCAACTAAACACACACACACACACACAACCATTGTACCTACAGTATATACGTATTCTAGAGAAAGTAATGTGATGTAAATTAAACAAAAACAACATTTACAAATTTTATAATCTATAAAAATCATTGCAACGGAACTATTTTCAATTATTTCTTATATTATTTCCAGAATTTCCTAAGAAATGAAATAAAAATATAATTATTTATATTTTCTGTCCTAATGGACTCGTCCTTTAAAAATAATCATCGTTAAATAATGGAATTATTATAATTGAATTCTTTTAATGATTGAATAATTCATTCGGATTTATTGACGATTTATCTTTTCTTTTTTTCATTGTTAGGCTAAAGCCGAGTTGATGCGTCCCCAATCTATGGTTGAGATTTCGCTCTACTGTTTGGTTTATACAACGTCCATACAACCATACATAAGCAAACAAACACATGAAAACATGCATACAAACACATATACAGATGCCCACGAGGCAAACAAGTACAGAAGTATACGCACACCTACCGTCATATACATATATATATACAGTAT
>JARUHE010321879.1:0-11380 GCA_031471125.1 Archaeomysis grebnitzkii | reverse complement strand
TATCAACATTTCGGCCTTCAAGTGTACCTCGCCTTCATGTGTAAAGTATATATAACGAGAATATAAATATACTTTTTATTGGAAATTGTAACTGAATTACATAGTAAACTAAATATATTAGTTATTTTTATAATTTAATTATATTGTATAGACACATGATTGAATTTTAATTTTAAAAAGTTATATATTTATAAAAATATAAATATATATGTGTAGGGAAAAGGGCTTCACCTGTACCAAGAAAAAGCTATATAATTAGGTAACAAAAGATAAATTAATTAAATTTAGAGCATACTTTATTAGCAAATGGACGTATGTAGCATATATATCTATTTTGAATGAATTTGTTTGTTAATATAGGGACCTCCTTTACAAGAAACACTAAAACTTTGAGCAGAACACAATTTGAACATGATCAAGATAATTCAATAAGAATTATAAATAAAAAATTAAATATCATCAAAATTCGCAGATAATTTATGTACACCCAGTTTATTGTTAAATATGATTGCATAATTGCATTGTATTAGTAGTTTATTCCTGACATTCATAAATTTCCTTAACCAACTTTATTTTTCATTAAGTATATAGAAAACCAGGCATTCAAACTTTATTTATTTATTTACTTAACTAGTTTAATTCTTAAAAAGAATTAATGTTAATACTTTGGTTTATAACATCAATTAAGTTATACTCTATTGTAGCAAATTTACCTTATGTTTATATATATCTACCAACCAATGTGATAATTAAATTAAACATGCCACATGATTTTGGTGTAATGAATGAATAATGTTTGAAAAACTCGTTTTTCCAGTCTATCACCATAATAAATAAAACTGTTGGTTAAGAAAACTAGACAGGGTCAATATTCTTTTGATAAATTGCAAGTATGCACTCATGTTTAACAACACACTTGTATGTACAAAATTGTATAAAAGTGTAGTCATGTTTAATTGAAAACAATATATTTATAAAGTTGAAATAATCTATGTCAGTTTTCAAAAAACAAAGAACTTAAAACAAGATAATGAAAAAAATTAGTAAAATAGTTGTGGTTATAAGAAAACAAATGCTAGGCGTGCTCAACATAATACACTTTAACTTTGGCAAAAGAACAAAAACTGAAATAAAACTACAAACAACTTTGATCTCAATAATTTTCAACGTAAAAAGAGAATTACAAAATGTAACATCATATATGCAACCATTTTACAATTTTTGACAGGAAATTAGGAATGTACAGTTTTCCAAACTGGCATTTTGAAGAGAATTTACCCCAAAAAAGTGAACTGAACAAAATTACGTGAAATTCTTTAGCATGTTTCCAACAATATAGGAAATTGCAAAATTTTTTGATGTCTTCCATCTTGTGAATTGAATATATATGTTTAATTTTTTCTTTAAGTTTTTGTTTTATTTACTTTGTTATTAGCATTGTTCTTACATGTATGTATTTATTCTGATTGCTTATTAGCATTTGTTTATTTTTTTTATATTTATTATTTTTCGAATTTTTATTACAATTAATAATTGAAGCTTTATATAAACACCGACACTATGAAATGAATACTCTGTAGGGTTTCACATATTTTTAGACCTTACATTAATTAATAAATATATGACATCTAATCTCTAAGCCTATAGTTTGATTGGGGAAGGTTAAACCAACTCAATGAGGGATCAACCACATGAGATGGCGACTCGACGACGCCTGATTTTGAGATATATAGACCCTTGAAGTTAAGGCTTTGAAATGATCACAGTTATTGACGACAGAAGAAAGAACATTAAGCATGAAAGTTAATATAACTTGAGCCATTTCTTTGGAATTTCTCACGTATTGTTGGCTTTTTGTCGGGGTATTTAATAAGGTTTCCAGTTTATTTGAAATAGAGCTGTGAAGCTTTCACAGCTATGTTTTTCGTATTGATGTCCCAGTTATTGATTAACCCATTTACTTTCCTCTTTTTTTAATAAAAACATAGATGTTGGCTCATTTTTGGTTTATTAGTTAACCCTAGATAACTAAACATGGGTGCATTATACCCGGCACAAATAACATCATGCGCGTGACGTCACGTGTATGACATGGGAGTGCGCGTTAGTAGCAGTGAAGGCTCCATTATTATTTTGGACAAACCAAATGATTACTGTCAAAAATCTATAATATTTTGATTGATTTATTTTTGGATTCTAGATAATTTTCTCTCATAATGTATATTGATCATGCTCATTTGGAATGTTTATAATGTATATTAATCATGTTTATTACTGAACATGAAATACGTATGTGCTTGGAATGTTTATAATGTATATTAACATGTTCATTACTGAATGTAAAATAAGTTTTGCTTGTAATGATTATAACGTATATTAATCAAGTTTTTACTGAATGCCAAATATTTTTTGCTCCAATGTAAGATGATTTGCAGATTTTTTACCAAAGAAACCTTAGCAAGAAAGTTCTCATTGCAATTATAGGCGCATATGTTAAGAAATACTGTACCTCCATGTACTATATGAAGCTATTTAATAAATACTATTTTATATTTATTATTATGTATAAGTTAATTCATAACAAAACTATAATCCACAAAAGTTTTGTATTCTATTAAACAAATGTAGGCTGTTAAGGTGGGTTCCCAGTGGGCAACCAACGTTTTTTAAACATCCTTTGGGAGTTAATTGAACTGAGGTTTGTCAGCAAATATACATTTTAAAAGTTATTAAAACGTTGAATGGGAGTTTGTTAAGCTATGGTTATACAACTGACATTAATGACACGTTGAATAAAAGTTTGTTGTGTCAAAGTTTTAAACAGACGTTTCAAAAACGTTAAGCAATGGTTAGTTGGAACAACGTTATCTTAAAAATGTTCTTACAACCTTCTGTTAAAGTTAGGTAAAACAAAAAGGTGTACAGTAAGTTGTTATAACGTTTATAGAATGGTGACTTTAACTATAATTTAAATGGCAAATGTTTAAAAAGATACAACGTTCTACAAATGGTATACGTTTCTAAAAACAACGTATGATAGCGTTGTGGCAACACTAAAATGCCTGTTGGGATCGATATAATTTCATTGTCTATCTTGTTCTATTTACTTTTCAAATTGTATAACTTTTTAATTTGGTTACACACCATAAACAACTACACAATACTTCGAATTTTTTCTTACATAATGGATCATTTTACTTTGTCGTTCTTTTTTTCGCTGCTACTGCAATTTAAAATCATCGCGTACAGCTAAGAACCTGGTTTTCCAACGGAAAGTTTTAAAGTTCCATTACAACAATAAAACTCTATAGCAAGATCTAATTAAAAACTTTATCTTGAAGTTTCATTAGAAGCTCATTTAATACATGCGTGTAACGTCATTTGATTAATGAAAAGATTGCGAAATAATTAGAAATTTTGACTAAAATTTCATATAATTTTATTTCCAACACTGAGCTGTGGCCTAGAACGTTTTACGTTATCATGGCATGCCCTCATTTTGCAACTACATTTTTATCTCTTTTGTAAAGAGTTTTCAAGTTGTATTTTTAATTACTTCTATTTTGTGTTATTTCATAAACCATTGTTTAAAAGACTTTCAGCACACAATTGTATTTATAATTAAGCAAATTATACAAATGTAAAAAATAAAAATGTAATTAACAAACAAAGACTGTAGAGTTCATTAGCATTTACCTTGCGTTATTTCAAACGTATAAGATATAATTTTTCAGTCACCATTCGACAAATTTTTGTAAATCTTATATGAGTGTCAAGCACTAAACATTCTCTGAAAATAAACTGAAGAGATATGGGAAGAATTGAGTTATCAGAAAGAGATATTAATGTCGTTATTGCTGAATAGTATCAGTTTATGGTGATATTTTGTAGGGATTTAAACACTTTATTGCCAAACTATGATTTAATAAGCTTGTTGTTGTTCCATTATTTATGAAGTGTGTTGAATTTATACTTAATCTTCGACAATAATACTCCATATTTTGAAGTTTGGTTTGTATATTAGTTTCATAATATTTATTTTGGTTGGATATTTCTTGTTAATTAAAAAAAAATTATGGTCGGAGAGATAATTATTGCTGAAAATCATTAATAGTTTATTATTATTATTATTATTGTTATTATTTATTTATTATTATTATTATTAAAATTTGTTTATTATTTTTACTCTTTGTTATTATTTATTTGTTATTATTATTATTATTATTATTATTATTATGATTATTATTATTATTATTATTATTATTATTATTATTATTATTATTATTATTATTATTATTATTATTATTATTATTATTTATTATTAATATTATTATTATTATTACTTATTTATTTATTTATTATTATTATTATTAACTGTAACTTCGCTTTTTTGTGTTGAAGAAACTCTAAGAATTGTTTTCATTTCACTAGATTTATTTGAGCATTGTAGCTTATAATTTGTAAAAACCTTCTCTGTCACCGGATCGCCGTTTGAGACTTGTTGCCGTAGCCGGAGAGTTATTTGAAAATCGTTTCTGTCGCCGGACCATAATTTTAAAACAATTAATAAAAAATTAAAACAAATTGTTCACTTGTTTTCATTTGTGCGAATTGAGTCGCCTTTATTTATTTATGTTTTTCACTGCTCAACCGAAGGATTGGCGCCTTTGCTGTTCAATCTGGGTTTGTCCATATCCAGATTGATCTAAAATTCAGCGTTGTTGCCGCCATCACTTTTATTTGCATTTACGGTAAATTACTATTTTAAAAGCCGTTAAAAAAACAGTACCGGTTTAAAGAAGCTAAGTTAGAAAGAAGAAAGAAGAAAAAAGAAAAAGAAAAAAGAAAGGAAAAAGAAAAAATAAGAAAGGAAAAAGAAAAAAAGTAGAAAAAAGAAAAAATAAAGAATAAAAAAGAAAGAATAAAATTAAAAAAAATATTAACGGAAAAATAAAAAAGGAAGAAAAGAAAATAGATAAAAAAAAATAAAAATAAAAAAAACGTGAAAATAAAAAAAATATTAAAGAAAAAAGGAAAAAAAAGAAAAAAAAAGTAAAAAAACTGTGAAAGCAAAATGTAGAATAAAGAAAGAAGAATGTGAACAAGAATAACAACAAAAATAACAACAAACAAAAGAAAACAAGACAAGAGTGATCTATATGTAAGGTGGCAAACAAAATAGTGATCCCATGTAAACATGGGACAACACTGAAGAATAAGAGTTGCTGTATTTTATCAATTTATATTTTGTGCAACAAAAAGATGTCTCCTTAACATCACTTATACTTTGATAATGCATATCCCCGACTAATCTTTATTTAATATAATAGTTTTTTATTGCTCCGTTGTTTTGTTCCGCTTTATTATTTTGAAGGAACATATTACATATGGTTTAGTATTTACTCTATTTTGGTTACCAATATTTATTTTTCTTAATTTTATTTTTTTTTGTTTTGTGTTCCACATTGAACAGCCACGTTTGAAATAATTTAATTTATCCTAATATAAATTATTTTTGTGACGCTTGAAAAAATCACTGTTCCGCATGAGTTTTTTTCATCTTACTAAACATTTTCCATACAAATTAACGCGAGGAAAACAATGTTTTCCGTTCAGTTAATATTTACTGTCTTTCTTATGCTAGCAACAGCATTATTGATCAATATTGATTTTTTATATTTGCTTTTATATTTTTATAATTGTAAATCTGTCATAATGGAGTATATGATAACCTCTGTTTTCATTATAAGTAATTTATTTATTTTTGTAAGCAGTGTCATGTTTATTATATTTCTACTGCCACAATTTTTGTATCATTCACATGAGAACAATTCGTTGAAAAACCTATTTGTTGTAATGATTAACACGGAATTGATTATTCAGCTAAGAAATGAAGCAATTTGTATAAAATACTATATGTTGTGCTTGTGCATGTCTTTTAAAAAATAAAACAGTTTTTTAAACCGGTTTTTCATAATTCATCTAAACGGAAGGTTATCTTAGAGAGATGTGAGAAACATGTAATGATAAGAATATGTTTGCATGTTATCATTTTAAAACATATATTATCAGCCTTTATTTTTATCCATGTTTTGAAAACTAACAAACATAATTCTTATGAAATGAGCAACGTAATAAACAAATTAAAATTGCTAGTTCGAAACAGAAATTACTGACATAATAGATATAATAACATTAGTAATTATATTATTATTGATATTACTATTATCATTTTTATTGTTATTATTATCATTATAACCTTATTGTGTTAATAGCTTTATTATCTTAGTTATTAAAAACAATTGATGTTTAAGCAAAGTCATGTAATAATGTAGGTCGTATATTTGAGTTGCTATCAATATGATGCGTGCGCGCATTACATGTATTAAAATATTCTCTTAACCTGATAGTTAGTTTCTTACAGTAAACGAAAAAGGATGTATACTGAAAAACATTAAAAATTATCTGACAAAATTCGATATAGCTAGAACAAAAACGTTATAATTAGAAATGCTATTAAATAAAAGTTATATGATACGCGCTTGTACCAATAATGAAAGTTATAAAAAACAAATCAGCTGATAAATAAATAATATATACGTTATTTTGTTCCGCAAAATTACTTCTCAAAAGTGGTAGGAGGCGGTGGGTAATTTGCCCTGTAAGGGAGGCTTGCATCCGGATTTCGAATGAGTAAGAAATCATTTGCAAAGGCTTAAACGGTTTTCGAAAATTGGTGATAGGTCTAAGGTATATGTCAGACGGGGGATCTAGGCCTATGCAACCCGTGGACTAAGAGATGAAAAATAAAGAATACAGCAGAAAAAGTCCAGTGGCGAACGAAGTGCCAGGACACACACAGAAGATCAGGAAGCGATGTGAGCAAATTTCAGTGTGATATTTACCATCGAAGAAAAAAGTTGCATATTTTTCAAATAAAACAACAAGAATAATGAAGTTATAAGCTGTTCTTTTTGTTGTAAATTTCTTACTGTGAAAATCTACGGTGTGTAATGGTGACTTCAAAGTGACAAAAGCCTAAACAATTTCATAAAAACATCAAACATTTTATATAAAATGAGATGTAAGAATTTAATCAAAAAATATTAATATATATATATATCTTAAAACTTAGAAATATCAAGTACATTATACATTATCGTCTGTGGAAGTTAATGGAATATTTCAGTCATTGAATTTGACATTTAAAATGTTTCTCAAAATGTTGTTAACAATGGTATTTATTTTATTCAAGTTTTGATTATTCAGACCTCCCAGACAAATACATTGTTTATCAAAATTGGATAAGCTAATGAAAAATATAAGTTTAACAAAATATTACGTAGTACTAGGGGTCTTAGTGAGTATGTTATACCATGTACTTTACTTATTTCATTGAAAATGCCACCCACATGTATATTAACAGTACATTTCTTGCCAATGGTAATTTCCAAATATTTAGCTTTATTTGCCCATTCCAATATTACGTTATCAAAATAAATTTCTAGTAGCTGAGGAATTGGCCTGGGTGTTCTCATAATTAATTTTGTCTTGTCTGTATTAATAAGAAATGTGTTCTCTGTTAACCAAGTTGAAAATTGAGAAATGTTTTATTTAATCTTTTACAAACAACTATATAAATCATAGTCGGCCACGTACAATAAAGTATCGTCAACAAATAATATTTTGTTACTTTTTGTACCTTACTTAGTTATTTCGTTAATGAAAAGATTAAACAAAGTAGACCTAAACACTGAACCTAGTTGTATGCCACGTGCTGTTTCCAAGTTTGTCGAAACGTAACCATCGACTGCAACAAATTGTGTTTGCTTTGTGAGATATAATTTAATAAAACAATTTGCCATACCCCTGAACCCTTAAATTGCCTTTCTTTAAATAATATATCACGATCAGCAAAGTGCAATACAACTTATCTTTATAAGTCTTTACAAAATCATTCAACAAATCAAATGTAGCCAAATCAGTACTAAGCATAGGAAGAAACACGTATTGTATGAAGGATAGTATTTTGTTTATATTTATAAACTCGTTAATACGGGACAATGTCAAATGTACAAACAATATTTACAGAAGCTGTAAATTAGAGAAATGGCGTGTAGTTATTCACCCCAAGTTGACTGCTTGATTTATATGTAGGAAAAGCACGTGCCCCATTGAGAATCATTGGTTAAATTCATTTTTCGATGCATATGTTAAACAAATAAACAATAATAGGCAATAATTTATCAAAAACCGTTATAAATAAACTAGGCCTCATTTCATAAAGCATATTACCTTTATTTGTGACTTTCCGTATAATGTTATAAAAATCAATTTCATTTGTTGGATATAAAAAACAACTATTAGCAACATTGTTAATTCGATTTAAAAAATCAACTATGTGCTGCAAAAAGACCTCTAGTGAGATTGATCGTTTTTAATATAATTTTCTAATCTTAAACATTTATAGACAAAACCACGGTCATCAACTAATCGATCGAGGTTACTCTATCTCTAAGAGTAATACAAACCAAGCGATAAAACATGACAAATAAATATTGTTAATTTATTTCAAAACAATGTATATTATTAATATTATTATAATATAGATTAATGTTCAGTCAAGAATGGTATCTACTAGTTATCCAGGAATTTGTCTTGTTTGTCCAAGTTTGTAATAATTATTATTTCGCAATGGAGTCAGAAATTCACGAAAATAAATATTATAGTCCTCATATTACTGTCGTATATTGACCTATTGACATTGTTCTTAGTACTTGCATAAGCTTGTATTATTTACTGTAGTTGATGCTTTACTATTGTTGTAAACGTGAATTGTATTCATTATTATTGATTTGTTATAACTTTGTTTTTGAAGTTCTTTCATGCATTATTATTGAACTGCAATGACTGGGTTAATATTGACAATATATCTTTTAAATATTTCCATAAAAGTTTGGCAGAATAAAAAAAGTTATTTTATTATGATAAAATGTTTTTTTGCTGTACATAAAGTTTCAACTTCTCTAATTAAAACGAACACCATAATAACAATTGTCTAAATTTAGAAAGCAGTTTTATTCAGCTTTATTTAATTATATTAAACTGTTAAAAAGTTTATTCAATTTTAATAAATTGTTAAATAAAACTACGTAACATAATTGTATGAAACAAAATATGATTTACTTTGCATATTATTGAGGCATCCTAATTAACCATTTAAGATTTATGAAACAAAATCTGATTTACTATACATATTTTTGAGGCATCCTATTTAACCATTTTAAATATATGAAAAACTTCTGATTTACTATACATATATTTGAGGCATCCTATTTAACCAATTAAAATGTATGAACCAAATGCTGATTTAATATACATATTTTTGAGGTATCCTAATTAACCATTTAAAATATATGAAACAAATGCTAATGTACTATACATATTATTGAGGCATCCTATTTAACCATTTAAAGCAGGTGGTAGGTATATTCAATTATTTAGAATAAAATGTAAGAAGTGCAGTTCAATGACATTCAAAATAAATTGTTATATGTTTGAAATACTTATTTGTTTGATAATTAAATTGTGTTTAAAAGTGTAAAAGATTGTTGCAACAAACATATCCTATAATTTCATTGTAGATTTGTTTAGTATTTAACAAATGCATTGATCGAATTGCATATCTCCGATGATGCATTGTAATAATTGTTACCTCCAGTTTAAGACCATAATACTTGTATACAATGTTACATCACTCTCTGGTGATCATTATTAGATGGTTTTACTGGCAAAAGGTAGAGATCCATTTACAGACGCACGAGCCAGTGGAGACGCATTTAAAGAAAAACAAATATAACTTAAAAAGTAAATAAAATAGCTCTCTGAAATTTAAATTGGGCATATAAAACAGTTTAATTATAACACTCACCATTTTTTTAGGATTTTTTATTATCGACTTACTGAGTTGACAATTTTAAACTAAGTGCTAAGAAATTACTTTTTACAATTTATTCAAAAAAAAAGTACTACATTTTTTCAAATGTCTTTTTGTTTCAAGATGTACCCAACAGTTTCTTCAAGAGATCACGCAAGAAAATCATCAAAAAATAATACCCTACGAAAAAAATAGTCGGACAATTTGCGTCTCCATTGGACCATGAGTGAAAACGCATTTTTTTTAAAAACTGCAATAAAGGTCTTATAAAGGTATTAATAAATATGAATTTATTAATTTTCTTGAATATTAATACATTAATTAAAATACGACTGTTAATGTCATTTTATATGTAGAACCCATTATAAGGTAGATTTAAGTAATAAGACTTTAGATATAACTAAGGGCCTATATAAAAAAAAATATTTTTGAAAATACGGTGATGCACCTGAAAAAATAAAAAAAATAAACGGGAAAAAATGGAAATACAGGGTTGGTTTTATTCAATAATATAGGTAGTTTACTAGATATATAGCTATAAATAATGCCATTTAAACAAAAACCATAGCAACGGCAGACGTAAAACAAAATAAAAACAGCAAAAATGTTTCTGCATGAATTCATATACCCACATACTACATTTAGACAAAGGGTTGTTATAGAAATTGTTTAAAATATTGAAATGTTTTTTTAATAATATTTGGCTCATTTTAAATGTTTATAAAATGTTATAATTTTAATAAATTTGAACAATTCAGCTTAACTTATTAAGTTATACATTTATTTTTAAACATATAGATATTTGTTTTTTTTTAATTCTTTATAGTTGCTTAGTATCCTAGGATTTCTGATTTTTTACATAATGTGTGCCTATATATGAGAAAAATAATAAGCATAGATTGCTCATAGTACGGGCCCTGGCCTTATACCTTCGCAGGAGAGTCAGTGTGGACGGATGAAACCAACTAGACTTGGCTTATTAGGTATAAGTGAGTAAAAATAATTTGGGTAGACTTTTTTACAATGTGCACGCGTCTTTTGATTGCGGCTTAAAGGTACGCGTCCGGCCATTTTTCAAACATTTTGGTTTTTTATCCGATAATTATGATTTTTATATATTGTATGTGAAATACAATTATAAGAATAATTTATTCGTATATATTTTTTGATAAAAGCTATAATTTTTAAGATAAGGCCAATACAAACGATCACATAAGTTTTAGTTACCATAAGAGTTTTCCATTTTTTAAATCACTATAAAATTCAAATTTACAATTAATATGTAAAATTTCATCTATTGAAAGCATTATTAATTGTGGAAATTGTATCTCGCTATCACAAATCAGAGATATTATCAATGAGAAATAGGATCATGAAATAATTTCTAATAAGGAAGTTAAACTGTATTTAAATGAACATTTTCAAGAAACAGTTCAATTCTCT
>JARUHE010321868.1:0-11381 GCA_031471125.1 Archaeomysis grebnitzkii | reverse complement strand
ATCTATATATAAACAAACAGTACTAACTGTCCTATATATGATAAAAAGCATCCAGCTTGAAGCACTGGACAGTTTTCTCGGACTCACAAGCCGAGTTGCAGACAATTGCAAGACCAAACCCAAAATTCTCCTGTTGCAGCCATACAGACAAATCCATGCATCCCTGAGGGTGGGTAGATATGCCACATTGATTGCAGTAGAGACATCTTGATCTTCTTAAAGCAATAATAGACTGTGCCCTCAAAGTGAAGGCAAACCCGACCCGGCGGTGAATATGCTGAAACTGCACCTCTAGCCTGGTCCACTGGGCCCGATAGAAAATAACTAACTACTAAATATGAAACAACTTGCCATATAATTTTTTTAAAGAAGTTATACTGCTCCTGTTATACAGAGCTACATAAAAAGTATCTTTTTTGGAAAATGAAATATTTTAACTTTTGTAAAAGTTTTTTATCCTTTGAAATAAACAAATAAATAAAAATATATACTTTTAATAATTTCTCGTTAACTGCTCCTTTTTTCTAATTCACAAATTCTCTAGATTCTTTTAAATTCTTGAATGATTTTGAATTTTATTTTTTGTAATCAATCAAATTTAATAAAAGGTTCGGATGGCTTATAGGATAAGATCAAATCCCTTATTTGCTTATCCAATAGTTTAAAACTTTTAAACATTTTCCTTCTATATATTTGAATGATTTTTTGTCATTTACTTTAATTTTTTATAGCATATGTAAATGAATAGATTTTATAGTTTTGTTTTTTGCTACCATATCTACAAATAATATTTTGCTTTATTTTTTTCTCCTTGAAGTTTTTCA
The DNA here is from genome assembly GCA_031471125.1 of Archaeomysis grebnitzkii. Classification (NCBI taxonomy): domain Eukaryota; kingdom Metazoa; phylum Arthropoda; class Malacostraca; order Mysida; family Mysidae; genus Archaeomysis; species Archaeomysis grebnitzkii. The sequence continues at coordinate 10,557 of JARUHE010321868.1, read as the reverse complement.
ATATGAAACTTTTACATTTTTTTGTGTGAAATAGTTTTAGTCGTTGTTATGGTATAACCCAGCATAATATTAGCTACTCTTTGTTACTCTTTTTTATTACATAACAAACATTCCTATGCATTACATAAAAACATGTTTATGTATTACATTGTAAGATTTGATATAATATTGAAGTGTAAAAGTTTTATTATCGAGAATGGTTTATTTAAATCTGAAATTTTGTAATTGGTTCAATAGAATAAGTGTAAAAGTATATATTCGGGACATCAATTGAATATAAATCAAGTGGAAATTAACATCTTTTTGAAACTGGTTCATGTTTTATTTATTTATTGGTTTGTTTTTGTATTTATATATTTATTAATTTATTTTTATTTATTTATTGGTGGATCTATATTATTATTGGTTTATTGGTTTATTTTTGTATTTATATATTTTTTTTTTTTATTTATTTATTGGTGTATCTATATATTTATTGGTTTATTTATTTGTTTGTTTGTTTTTTTATTTATTTATTTATTGGTTTAATTATTTATTTATTGGTTTAATTATTTATTTATTTGTTTATTTATTTATTTATTGTTTTTAAAATAATAATTAACTTGTATGAGCATAACACAAATATCGTTATTAAAATGTATAGAACAAGGGAGGTCAAATTACAAAGTATGAATGTGGATTCATTTAAAATGGTTTGTTTGTTTATTTGTTTTAAAAAAGTTATTTTTTTGTGTTAGGTACTGGTAAGGTACTGCAATTAAGAATCGTCGTCCATGGTTCTATCCATAACATTATTAAATATTGGAAACCAGCGTTTTGATGTTGTCATTTTTTTGTTGTATTGTTATTATTTTTGTTTGAAATGTTGTTAGTATTGTTTTATTGTTTTATTATTGTCCTTTTATTATTATATTGTTATGATTATTATTATTACTATTATTTTATATTGTTATTATTATCGTTATCTTGTTATTTTTAATATTTTCATCTTTGTATTATTATTTTTATTTTTAATAACATTATTATGTTTGTATTACTATTGTTACTTTTAATTATATTATTATATTTTCATTATTTTTGTTATTCTTAATAATATTATATTTCCATTACTATTGTTGTTATTGTTTTTATATTATTGTGCGGCCGCGCACTCTCGAAGTGTTGCATGGCAGGTGCAGATGAAATTGAACTCTGAGTGTTTCAGAGAACATGATCCGAGTAATATTTATTGGCTGAATGAGTTCTCTATCTCCGACACTTGTAAACTTTTTTTTTCTTTTCTGTTTCTTTATATTAATTTGTCTTTTCCTTTTCTTTCTATACCTTTTTTTTATTATGCTTTAATTGTCTTTTCTTTTCTTTTTCTTTTTGGTTTTATTAATTGTCCTTCATTTTCTTTCTCTGTTTCTCTCTATTAATTTGTATTTTAATTTTATTTCTCTTTTTTCTTTTGCTTTACTTCTCTTTTCTCTTTTGCTTTACTTCTCTTTTATTTTCTTTTTTTCACTTTGGTTTTTATTATTTGTCCGTCATTTTCTTTCTCTGTTTCTCTACGTTTTCATTATTTGTCTTTTCCCTTTCTTTATCTGTATTTGTCTTTTCCTTATATTTTATATTTCTTATATTTTTTAATTTCTCAATATTATGAAATAATTGTTTTTCCTTTATTATTTATACCCACGCATAAATGTATTTTGAACGAAGTGTATATAATATTTATAGAATGGTATATCACTACTACATAAATTTAATAAAATAAATAAAAATATATAATAATATAATAAAAGTTATAATAATAGAATAAAAGTAATACTAATTATAATATATAACCATATAATAAAATAAATAATAGTAATATAATCAAATTAATAAGGATAATAATATATAACAATACAATCAAATTAATAAGACTAAAATTAATACTCATTATAATAAATAACCATATAATAAAATTTATAATAATAATATAATCAGATTAATAAGAGTAATAATAAATAATAATATAATAAAAATAATAATATAATCAAATTGATAATATTAAATATTAATATAATCAAATTAATAATAATAATAATATAATCAAATTAATAATAATATAATAAAATTAATAATAATAATAATATAATAAAATTAATAATAATAATAATATAATAAAATTAATAATAATATTAATATAATAAAATTAATAATAATAATAATATAATAAAATTAATAATAATAATAATATAATAAAATTGATACCCACGACTTCCGGTTCATTAATTGAACACGAATCGACGTTGCCAAATTACGCAGCGCCCTGTCCACGATCGGTCATCAGTGCCACCTTTGTTGTGCCATTCCACCTGTGCTTCTCTTCTCTGATTGGTCAATTCGTTGTGAATGGATTGCATTCGACGTTCTGATTGGCTGGATGGATTACTCGTTTCGAGTCCCATACGACACCGGCACGAGTGTGTAATCGTTGTCGTTGTTGTTACAAATATAAAAAGGGGCGGGGCTTACTCATGAATCTATCGATGACGTCATTGATAATCATTATCAATTAATTATATTTGGACACAAATAACATTGAATGATCTGAGTGACTCAAGTGGTTCAGAGAAATAAGATATAATCATCGGAAAAAAAATCAACATTGAATGATCTTACTTAATCATGTGGTTCATAGATAAAAAATAAGATGCAATAATTTGATCAAAAAATAACAAACTTATAAAATAAATTTATGTAAGAAAAGGAAATGCAAATCAAAATATTGATGATTTCATTTGAACATTATTTCATTTGTTGATATGGACGATCAGGTTTTCATGAAGTCTTTACAAACATTGAATTCAATAAAGTTTATCATCCTCGGCATCAGGGTGCCATTTTTTTTATTATAAAAAGACATTCGTTTTTGGCATTTTTTCAGTTTTTATTGCGGAAATGAACATGTTTAAGACAATTTTTGGTTAAAAAGGACAAATGAAAATCTGGAAGAACAAGAAAAACATTGTTTTTGGCACACTGCTCTGCATTGTCAGGTCAGGACCAATTTTGATCATTGGTCGATTGATCAACTTTTTGGAAATATGGTTTTTATCTTTACTATGTTTAGCCTTTTGCAGAATGATATAATCAAAGATTCAATGCCTTATAATATGATTGTAAAAAATGTATATTTAAATATGTATATATGTGTATGCGTGCGTGTGTATGTACTATGTATGTATTAACAATTTATAGGATGTTTTACCTTATAACTTAATAAAAACGTAACATTTATATGTGAAGGATTTTGATTAAAAAGTTAAAACAAAACTTTATGATTCAAAATAACTTAAAAGTTTGTTCTAAGTTCATTATCAATGTTGAACACTTTTGTGTTAATTAGATTGAAACTTCCATAATGATGATCCAACGTCCCATTATTTGCTTCTTTTTTTAAATGTTTTTATTATATATTGTTTTTGTTTTATGTTTTATGTTTTATTTTTTTATTTTATTTCATTGATTTTTTTTATATTTTATTATTATGTTTCAGATTTTATCACCTTAGTTTTTATCATTTAGCAATAACATTTACGAAGATATCTATTCTGATATTTCATATAAAATTGCTGTTTCGTTATTAATTCATTTATTTTTAATAAAAAAAAACTAATTAAGAACTAACTAAGAACTAATTAAGAAGAACCATATCTAGAATTATACAGCTATCGAGTTGTTGCAAGTTGCATTTTTGAAGAGATTGCAGCTATTATTTTACTTTCTATGTTATATATAAATAATTAGTTGCATTTCCTATTTTTAATGGCAATGCAGTTTCTCTATTTACAATTAAAATTCTAATTATTTATATGATAATTACACATTGATGCATTTATAAAAAATAATTTTAATTATTTAATTGAATGTGTTTTTTTTGTTTTTTAGGTGAGTGTTCGCAAATCTTTAGTTGAAGTAAGTGTTTGTTTATTTGTTTTAACATTGAATTATATTTTAACAGTAGTTTATGTTTGTTATTTCTGAAAATCAAAATTCTTAAAATATTAATTATTGTTAAAAACATAAAACCGAACAGTTTTTAATATGAATAAACACTACTGAAGGTAAAAGTTCAAGTGGTAAGGCTTCACATACAAATTGAATTTATGTATACTGGTCTAGAGTTAGTTAGCATTGGATTGGTAACCATTTAATATTATAATGAAAACATAGTTTGTATGTTAATTAACTATTTTGATCAGCACTAACACAACTGAGGTAAGCTCTATGTCGTTTGTATGTGAGTTACCTCACTTGTGTTATTGTTGATTCATTTGTTAACATAATATAAACCTAAAACAAATTTTAATTTGTCTTGAAATGTTTTTTGTAGGTCTAAAATATTATCTAATTAATTTGTATATTTTTGATCTATTGTAAGACTGGAATTGTATTTCCTTGCAGAGTGTTTTTTCACACGTTAATGTCAAAGCAAAAAATATAATTTTCAAATTAAATATCGTTTTGGGAAAAATGAAATCCTTGACATTTTAAATTAAAATAAACCAGAAAAAATGATCTTGAGATTTCAATTAAATTAGTTTGAAACTTAACTGTTTTAGAAATTTTAAATAACAAAACTCCATTCAAATGCTGTACTATCGGCCAATAAATAAGAGTCTTAAAACAACTGGAAAGACGAGGACTTTTATTTTTTGAGTGTTAGTACATCATTACTCAAACTGAACAAAAGGATATTCAAAGTCGATTTATTTAGAAACCGGAAACGAACACAAACAAAAGTCGTAAAAATCACGAGGCGTAAAACCAAGTTGTGACGTCACCATTTTGATGTCTTCGTCATAATCCAGTTTTTCGGCGGAGAGACGATAGAGGGAGATGAGGAGGCCGGACAATTATAACGGAAGTGACTAAACTTCCATAACTAGAGCGTGATACAATAACATTTGTAGCTTAGGAAAAGGGCCGTACCTAACATGAACCTAGAAACATTTACAATTAAAAGTTGGTTGAACAACTAATAAATTTTTCATCAAATAATTATGCTCTTGAATATCAGAGTTTGGTTTATTTTTATCAATTGTTCTCTAAATTAAAACGTGAACCACGATTGTAATTGGGTAAAATTATGGTTTTTATTCTATTTTTGTTAGCAACTTCATGACAGAGATATGTAGCTTATATTTTGTAAATCGAACAATACCTTGCAACCACCTTGTTCACCTGCTCAAATAACTGACGCACCTGCGCAGGTGTATAGGTTGAGTGCTTATCTATGAGTAAGCCAAAGCATAATTTAAATACGAATAACGGCTTCGTTTTATCTATTAGCAAGTGTTGAAGTATAACTGTTGTAGAAATTCATCATCAGTCAATAAAAGCAAATTAGTATTATTCATTGTGATATTACGTGACTTAATGACGTAGAGTAAACACGTAGGGTGATGTAGGGTGTTCACGGTAGGGCGTTAGTAACGCGTTACAGCGGGAGATGAATGAACGTATCGTGCGTGATGCAGTATTGCACTGGCTCTGATTTCATTGTGGCGTTACAGAATTTATTCACGTTTTCTCAATTTGATTAATCTATTTAATATTCTGTGAAACATTTTATTTATTTTTCCAACTGCAAATCTGAAACTTGTTTTGAACAATTTTTATGGATTTGCTTTTGAATTTAAAAGGACAAAATCTCAACAACATTTGTGAGATTACAAGATCACAAATTAATTTCCCTCAATTTTCAATTTGAGGAAAATGTTCGATTTTTTGATGGTGAGTAAAGTTTCGTTTTTTTTTTCATAATCAACATTTCAATTAAAAATAATTTCAGTTTTTTGACCACGTCAAATATTTATGCTGGAAGAACAAATCTGCAAATTTTTCAATCTGTTTTTACAATTTTTTATAATTTCATTAAAACTTTTTCACAAATAACTTTAATGTTTTAATGAACTACAACTTTTTCACAAAAAAAAACGTTAATATTTTAATTTTTAATGAATTGAAACTTCACAAATAACGTTAATATTTTAATGAATTGATTTCAAAGTAAAATTAAAAAATAATTTACTTTATCTGAATCAATGTATTTAGTTATAAATATGTTTGTGGTGGAGGTGTTTTAGTTATTCTTATTGTAACATTTCACATCTTCAACATCTTATAAGCTATGTAAGATATTTGACAAATGGTTGCATTGCACATTCGAAAAACTAAAACTATAGTTTTTAATTGTAAATTATTCAAAAGTAATGTTTTGATGAGTCATTGATTGAAAAAAATATTTTAACCATCTAATATCTGAATACTTATTGTCTAAAGGCCTGAAATAAATTGAAAATAATGATTATTGTTTGTAACGAACGTGTCTATATATATGGATCGGCAATAGCACAAATGAGGTAACGCACATTCAAATAACACAGAGCTGACCTCATGTGTGCTATTGCCGATCCATATAATGTATGTTTTGAAGGATTAATGTATGACGAGAATGAATAGTTTCATGCCTGAATGGAGAATAATAATAATAAATATTATTATTATTAACCAAGAAAATGTTAAACATGTGTCTATAGATGTCGTTAATGAGAGTATTAAGAATGTGGCTCTGTATGAGAACTCATGAACAATACAGTCTTCTTTTATCCGTTTGTTTAACATTAATGAAAATTTTCATAATTTGTTAGCGTGGAATGAAAATATTTTTAGTTTGTTGGTGTTCAACACGTGGTTTAAGGTTCACGGGTATTGGTACAACTACTTGATCGTGGCTTATCTTATACTGAATAATCTTTCAGTAGAATTGTTGTAACCATAATTTTTTATAAAGAACGAATCTAATAATTGTAACTTTTTAGCAATACGTTATTTGTTTACTGTACCTAATATTTTGAAAAACGATTGTGTAAATTTTATTATTATAGGATTTCTTTAAAACTACTACCATATCTGGGTTATTCCTTGTAAGGTTTGTATGTTTTTGCACAAACAAATACAGTTTATGTGTCTACTGAAAAAATGTTTTTTTCATATGGCCAAATAATTTAAATTACTTTATTAGTTAATAACAAAGTTTGTTGATGCATTCGAACAGAGATCGACTATTCAAGCCGATTATTAATGAAGACATCAATGATCAATAATTTTTACCTGAACATGGACAGACGTTGGTTCGAAACCTTCCTTAACCTGTTCATGATTCTCAGACGGCTTCTGTGGTGGTCTACCAGACAGAATTGTGGTCTAGGCCGCGTTTGGTTACCGTTAAAGCAATCTTTCGGTATCTAGTTCATTCTTATTTTGTGTTGAATGCTTATACATATTTATTCGTATATATATACAAATATATATGAACAAATGTAAATATATAATATATATATACATATATATATATATATATATTCATTTTTTTTGTATATATTTGTATTTCTTAATTACAATGTATGAACATTGCCGTAAACTCAACTTATATTCAATCTACGGAGAATGCTAAATTTTTGTTCATTTTTACACAATCGTTTGAATTATTTTTAAATTGCGGCCAAGATCCATAATTTAATGTCAATAATTGTGGTCTTAAAAACTGAAACATTAAATATTATGAAATGATACCATTTCGGGAAAAACTGGTTCATAGATAAAATTTTCATTAGAAAAAGCTAACAACGATGCTATAGTAGCTCAAAAAGACCATGTAAACTAGTTTACAATGTTAACAAAGCATGCCAAACTATTTTCAATTGTACAATACGTTTGACAAATATCTTTAAAGATGGTTCAACATGCGAAGGGACGTTTGTTTGTTTGTTCGTATGTATGTTCGTTGCCATGAAATTAAATGTGAACCTGAAGACTAAATACGTTAAACGAACCGCATCTCCGGTTGTTTTCGATTGGTTCTGACGAATAACGGTGTCGTAAGGCCCAAACTACGTTCAAATTAGCATTGCCAGTAGACCTGCCACTAAACATCATGGAGTATAAAGCACCTAACAATTTCAATGTTATTGTCTAGCAGACCAAAGTACATTGAAGTTAACGTTGAAAACAATCTTTGTTTTATGGTCTTAATTCGTCCCTATGAGTCTTAAATGGTTAATTGATGGTCATCGGAAATCTATTTCGATTGGGAGATTATTTCGAGATTTTCGACTTTGATTATTTTCGTAACGGCGACATTTCTCTTCTGGGAATTCGGTGATCAAAGGTTCGTCTTCTGATGATGTGTTTGATGTGCAGGAAAATTAATGGTGTGAGGAAAACAACAACAATAATATGTGATGAAAGTCAGAAAAGTAATAAGGAATAGAGAGTGAAAGAGGAGAAAGAAACAGAACAACAACAACGTGTGATAAACGTCAGAAAGTTAATAAGGAATATAGAATGACAGAGTAGAAAGAAAAAGAACAACAACAACGTGTTATAAAAGTCAGAAAGTAATAAGAAATATAGAGTGAAAGAGGAGAAAGAAACAGAACAACAATAACATGTGATAAAAGTCAGAAAACTAATAAGAAATAGAGGGGAAAAAGGAGAATAGAAGAAGAAGAAGAACAACTTGCGATAAAAGTCAAAAAGGTAATAAGGAATAGAGCGAGAAATAAGGTAAGGATAGAAAAAGAACAAAGCCGTACCTTATGTAATTACACAAACCTAACTTTGTCAGATTCATCTATCTGGATTTACGTTATATTTCACAACATTGCTTCAAGTTAATTGCAAACACTGAATCTAGAACTACAAAATATGTTGACATGTGACCTCTTTGTTAATCTAAACATCAACTAAATTAATAATAACAACAATTTTAAATTTAATTTTTTCTTATTAAAAAAATTAATTACGATAATCAGGTTATCTAAACACGGTTCCTAAACCCTTTAACCCCTGAATAAATGTTGCTTTAAGGTTTGAAATACATTAGAGTTTGTATTTAATTTTTATTGTATAGTCGGCAAAGAGTTAATCTCAATTTGATTAAGTGATATTTTTGGGAAAGATAAATTTTTCATCGAATCCTTAACTTTGATATTTATAAATTCGCAGAAAATTTTGTTTATTTATTTCATTAACATTTTCTTATTATTTATTTGTATTTATTTATTCAATTAAAATTTTCTGAATATTTATTTGTATATATTTATTCAATTAAATATGTTTAAATATTTGTTTGCATTTATTTATTCAATTAAAATTTTCTGAATATTTATTTGTATATATTTATTCAATTAAAAATGTTTAAATATTTGTTTGCATTTATTAATTCAATTATAATTTTCTGAATATTTATTTGTATATATTTATTCAATTAAAAATGTTTAAATATTTGTTTGCATTTATTTATTCAATTAAAATTTTCTAAGTATATATTTTTTGACTTTAATAGTAATTTGTAAATAATTAATTATATTAATTGGTAAACAATTTATAAAAAGGAAATAAATTATTATCACTTTAGATTCTTCGTATTTAATTGAGAATAAATTTATGGAAGATATTAAAAGAAAATTGATTCCGGAATTAGATAAAATGTAATTATAAAATAAATTAAAAATAAATTATTTGGTAATGAACATAAATACAAATATAATTACAGTTTAAGAGTAATTGAACAAGAAATCACAAATTAATTTACATTTAAATTGATAATTGAAATGTTAAGTTGATTTTGATAAAACTTAAAGCTCAACATTAACATTGGGTGAACTATGACTGTACCTAACCTAAACCTAACTGGCGATTGGAAAAACCCATCTATGGTGTTTAATGTGAACGAACTTTGGTTTATTATTTCTCACTTCAAAAATCGAATTCAAACAAATAAATAAAATCTATTTTTAAAATGTGAGTCATTGCTCATTTGGTCTATAGCATTAATAATTGTTGGTCGACCTTTAATATCATTATTATTATTATTATTATTATTATTAGAATATTATTATTATTAGAAATAGTATTATTGCTAGAAACATTGTTATTATTTTTAGAAACGTTATTATTATTAAAAATGTTATTATTATTGTTAGAAATATTATTATTATTAGAAACATTATTATTATTGTTATAAACATTATTATTATTATTATTATTATTATTATTATTGTATTATTATTATAAATATTATTATTATTATTATTAGAAATATTATGATTATTATTCTTATTAGAAACATTATCATTATTATTATTAGAAACATTATTATTATTGTTATTAGAAATCTTATTATTATTTCACTTAGTAAATCAGTATTATTACTGTTATCTTTGCTATTATTGCATAACTATGAATCATTTAATACAATTAGAAATTAGATACTAATTACATATCATGTGTATTTCAGAGGAATGAAGTGTAACAAAATGAATTTGTTATGTCCCAGTGTATTTAAACTTTTCACTGTTGCTAAAGTTGTTTTCTTTATCATTATTGTTGTTGTTGTTGTTGTTGTTGTTTTTAATCTCATTTGATTGTCTTCGCCTGGTAAGCAGGTGGAACTGGGTTCGATCACCTAATTAAGGGAAGAAACTTTTTTATTTTATGTACTTACCTGTTAGACAT
>JARUHE010321857.1:0-11381 GCA_031471125.1 Archaeomysis grebnitzkii | reverse complement strand
TTTATTATTTTATGTGATTAGTTATTATTTCATAATTAACAACCATTGTATTGTATTTGTAATTTGTACTGACTCGTGGATCTCCGTCTTTTCTGAGTCAACTTGTGACTCTAAATAAATTATTGTGTCTTTCCAACCCTGGTTTTAATGACTCCCAACATAAATATTCGACGACAAAAGTATTGGCGGCCAATCCATATATAGGTCAGTGGTTTTACAATTAATAAAAAAATGCATTTCACCTTTGAATGTTTCGTAAATAGTGTATAAGTTATATCTGCATATATATATATATATATATATGCATATATATATATAAGTTATATCTGCATAAGAAAGAAGAAACCTAAGGAAAGTTTAAAGAAAAAACAGTTTGCCTCTTAGAGAACTAAACAGATGCAATTCATGCGACTGTATAGCTAAATAAAACTGTTGGCTAACAATATTACTGTTTTAAACATTTATGTAATTATTTTTTGAGAACCAAAAATTATAAAAAGTTTTATAAAGCTATCAAAACAAATAGACGTTAAAACCAAAAGACTCGGGGGAGTAAAACAAAATAAATACGGAAGGAACCAAAACAACTTTTTTACTCGGATGTGAAGATTTGCTCAAGTTGTTTTATGTTTTTGTTCAGAAGTTAATGTTAGAACTTTGTAAAGTAAACTTTGCAGTTAATCAATTGTTTAAAAGACAATGAAATGTATTTACAATTAATTGCACAAACTATATTTATACATATGTAAAAAATAAAATTACATTTGAAAATTTTCTAAGTGAAAATGAGAAGTTTTTTGTAAAGTTGAATAATTTTTAGTGATTCCACAGATTTTTTTATTAAGTAGGTTTCTTAGTTCAGTAATTTAAAACACAATCAATAAAAGTTCATTTATTTATTAAAGTCATTTGTTGCTGGCACAACCTGTATTGAGTCATTGTATTTTGCTTTGAATTTACCTAAAATTACTATATGTTCCGTTATCCAAGTTAAACTAAAGATATTTATATTTTACAAATGATGGTTAATTTCTTTTTTGTTATTTCAGCTTAAACATTTGAGTTAAAAATGTAATCATTTTTTTAAATTCATAGTTGTTAACTAATATGCAATTCCATTAGTTTTAATAAATAATTAATATCACATAAACATATAAGTTTCAACTAAAATTATTTTATATTTTGGATGTATGCTAGATATTATAAAAACGGTCAATATATTTATATCCTATAAATATTAGGGAGCTATAAAATGTATAAATATTAATGTATATTGTTTTTTTTATTCTTGAGCTATTAAAACCCCAAATGTTGTTTTTCATTTAAATATTACAACTCAATTCTACAGAACGTGGTGAGTGCGCGCATGTGTATATGTGAGTGTGTTAATCTACTTAGTTTTCCCCTTAAAATGAAGTTAAACATCTGTAAAAATTAAGAAATGAAAAAAATAGAAAAACAATTTGTAATCTAGTTTACCTCTATTTTAAAAATTCTACATTATAGATGAAATTGGAATATTTTATTTAACCAAACTTATAAGTAAAATTTTCACGCAGTATTGAAGTATTATTTATAAAATCAATTATTTTTTTAAGTTCTTGTCATAGTTAGAATTATAATTTAAACTGTAAACGTTCACTTTTCTCAAAAAATATGATAAAATTACCTGGTAAAAATGTTCTAAATAGCTAATAGTATTGTGAAATGTATATAAACTCAAATAAACATAATACATAAATAAAAATAAACACTTAATTAAAATAAGTAATAAATAAACAAGTAAATGAATAAACAAAAAGGATCGTTCTAAATATTATTTATATACAGTACAATTGTTTATTTGTTTTCTTACTTACTATTCTTGATTACTTTATAATGCTAGTCTAGTAGGAGTTTTTAACAATAATTATAATTATAATTTGATAACTTTATAATGCTAGCCTAGTGTAGTTTTAAATAAAAATTTCCTTTCATTTGATAATTAATAAAGCTGTAAGGTATTTAGAAAAATAGAAACCTTAGTAATTAGCATAGCTTCAATATCTCCACTTGGAAATAGTATGTTACAAAAACTTGATTTGATGTGCACATGACGTGTGACATGGGTGAATGCTACCAATTATAAAATGACAGTACATAAAACGTTAAAACTTTTAAATATAATATAACTTCATATTATTTGAAGCTATAGAAGGTTTTCATTTGTTTGTTAATGCATTTGGGTAATTTATGTTTCAATCAATTTAATTGTTTTACAGTTTTATATTTTGCAATCGTATTTAAGAAAAACAAAACTTGTTTATTTGTCTTGTTTATTCATTAATGGTTTACAATAACCAACACACTAATTCATAACATGTATTTACATAACGTATTTGTTGTTGGAGATTATTTCCTAGGTGGGAGTACAGTATAACCATTTGAAATCTGCTAGATCTAAGTTAGTCAAATCGAGTGAAAAACTAGTCACGCTTTCCACTCGTTTATAATATTTGCGTAACTTTGATTATAACTAAAAATTGTCCCATCTTTAAATTGGTATTATAAAACCTTTTCGTATTTCAAATCTTTTGTTTATGATAGTTGACTAAAATATTACATTTTTTTGAAGAACAATTATTCGTTACAAACTTGATAAGAAAACATATCAAAACATCCTCATCTCCTACTCGCTAAAAGATGTTATCCGTTTTTTGTAAAATCCATTTGTATGTTTAATTGTTGCCTATTACAAAAAATTGTAATATCTATTGAGAAATATAAGGTTTATTTGTAAAAAAAACAGATACACAGACACTACTTTAAAGTTATAGGCTGTTCTGACAACAGGACTCATCCTTTCAAGTTGTCTACGATATAACGTCAGCATCATATGTCCGTTCACTGCAATGGGAGGACTTAGTGTTCTGGGGACGTGGACTCTTTACTTCTAAATGTCTGGAAGGTGATGTCAGCGTACGATGTCCCTTTAGTCCAATGGGAATACTTGGTCCTTCTGACGATGTGAACAATTCATTTCTAGATGTCTACAAGATGATGTCAGCAAAGGTACCCCTTCAGTCCAATTAGAAGACTTGGTTCCTTTGGTGCCAGGAACTTTTAATTTCTAGATGTCTTCGAGATGATGTCAGGATCAAATGTCCCTTACGTCCAATGGGAAGATTTGGTTCTTCTGGTGGCGGGATTTCTGCAATTCTAGATGTTTACGAGATGATGTCAGCATCATATGTCCTTTCAATCTAATGTGAAGACTTGGGTCTTCTGGCGACAGGGACTATTATCTTCAGACATTGCTAGATCTCTATGAGATGATATCAGCATCAGATGGCTCTTAACTCCAATGGGAGGACTTAATTCTTCTGGCGATGTGGATTCTTCACTTCAGACATTTCTAGATGTCTACGAGGTTATGTCAGCATCAGTTGTCCAATGGGATGACTTAGTTCTTTTGGTGAGAGGGACTCTTCACTTCTAGATGTCTAGGAGATGATGTCATCATCAAATGTCCATTCAGTCCAATAAGAGGACTAGGTTCTTCTGGTGACGAAAACTCTTCATTTCTAGATGTCTACAAAATAGTATCATCATTAGATGTCCATTCAGACCAATGGAAATACTTTGCTCTTCTGGCGACAAGAACTTTTCACATTTAGATATCTACGAGATGATGTCAGTTCCAGATGTTCTTTCAGTACAATGGAGAGACTTGGTTCTTCTGGCAACGGAAGGGTTTGGTTTTTCAAACAAAGGAGGCTCTTCAATGGCTTCATCTTTCAATAAGCAGAATTCATCCATCAATATGCTCCCTGATGTTCTAAGTTGTAATTGTTATTGCCGTAAAAACTTATGTGATTAAAGTTGCTCGCATCTTTCTTTGCCTTGATTTTGTTGTCAAGAAAATACAATAATTAATACTGGCTGTTAACAACTTTGGTAAATAAAAATATAATTATATCTTATTTGAACTGAAGGAACATTTGTTGGTAACATCATCTCGTAGACATCTATAAGTGAAGAGTTCCCATCGTCAGAATAACCACGACCTTCCATTGGACTGAAGGGACATCTGGTAGTGATATTATCTTTTACACATCTAGAAATAATGAGTCCCCGTTGTGAATAAACACATATTTTTTCCATTAAACTGAAGGGACATATGATGCTGACATTATCTTGTAGACATCTACAAGTGGAGAGTCTCCGTCGCCAGAATAACCAAGTTATTCTATTGGAATAAAGAGACATGTAATGCTGACAACATCTCGTAAACATCTAGAAGGGAAAAGTCTCTGTCGCCAGAAGAACCAAGTCCTCCCATTGGACTGAAGGGACATCTCATTGATTATTAAAGATTCGCTTATTTCAAAACAATACTTAAATGAGGAATTCATTTTCTTGTATTGCCTTCAGTGTTCAAACTTTTATACATTTTGATAATTAAAATTTTGTACACAAATTATGTATTGCTTAATGAACATTTTCCTGGAAAAAAACTTTATACTAGACTTATTAGATGAAGATGGCACTCATTTAGTTTTCAGAGTTTATGATGCGAAAAAATAAGTTTTAAAATCTCAAGTAAACACGTCGTGCAACACATATTTCTAACTATAATTAAGTGTTTTATATCTAACTTTATGGTGTTTGTGCTTACTGGTATTGTAAGAGCTAAAATTAGTTATGTATGTTCCTTTATGAAGTGTACAGGTCCTGCTGATTGTTTTATTTAAAAATAACCGTGCTTTTTTTGAACTTTGGGGTAATACCCTATAAGCTAACAATATAATTGTATGCTGTGAATATGAATAAACATGACCGAACTTAGTATATACTTGTTCGTGAAAAA
This sequence comes from Archaeomysis grebnitzkii, assembly GCA_031471125.1. Taxonomy (NCBI): domain Eukaryota; kingdom Metazoa; phylum Arthropoda; class Malacostraca; order Mysida; family Mysidae; genus Archaeomysis; species Archaeomysis grebnitzkii. The sequence goes on along the minus strand of JARUHE010321857.1, from coordinate 6,532 downwards.
TAAAATAATCGTATATTATAAATGAAATTACCACAATAAATAATTTTTAAGTACTGTAGTTATCTCTGTTCTTGTTATTCAATCACCCTACCATCTACTGAAGTGTGAAGTTTACAATTGTTCTCCCATGTCGCTGTAACAATCCGCATGTGTAAGAAGAACCTTTTAAATTGCAGCTCAAAGGAAGTTGTGTATTTTCCTATGCCTATATACTTTTTAATGGATGTGGATCGCTCATTGACCTTCCATGGTGTACAATGATTTTAAACAGAGCTACCACCCAACGGCCGTTTTAGTGTTGTCAGAACGTGATTACAATGTGATTTTAAAAAAACTTGTGACATTTATAGAATGTTGTTTTATAAAAAAACTTTGCCATTGGAATTGTTATTCAAACCACATTGTTTAAACGTTAAGAAAACTTTCTGTACACATTTTACTCTAACCAACTTCAATACAACTTTGTATGAACATTTTTATAACAACGTTTTTGGAACACTTGTTTTCAACTATTTCAAAACAATTCTGTACGTTTCATTAACATAGTTTATGTAACCATAGCTCAACAAATATTAGATAATGGTTAGTTGGAACAACGTTGTTTTAAAATATTCATATAACGTTGTATTGAAGTTGGTTGGAGTAAAATTTGCACGGGAAGTTGTTATAGCGTGTAAACAACGTTATCAAATGTTCATACAACGTTGACTTCAATAATAATTCCAATGACAAAGGTTTTGCAAACCTTAACGTTTTAATAACGTTTATATTGAATGTTTTGCTAACAAACCTCCGTTCAACTCTCAAACAGTCTTGAAATTACGTTGGTTGTCCACTTGGAGAGTTGGATCTTGTTCTGCACATGTAATTGTGGTGTAAGAAATTATTACTACACCTGCCTCATAACTAATTTGAAAATAAGTTGAGAAACGTTTGCACATTTTTATAAAAAATATTTCACTCACGATTTTTTTAAAAAAGAAACACGAGAAGAATTGTAATTTTTTTAAACTTCTGTACATGCAGTTAGAGCACATTGATCAGTTTGGTTTTACTGATTAATTGAGTATCTGCATTTCATAAGCCATTCTTTATTGTTAGACAAAAATAAAAACTAAATATAGGTTTATTGTACTGGATCGAGACGGTTTGTAGTTACTGCCACTGTCCTAATTCTACTGAACTATAATCCAACTGCATAGAGCTAACCTTAGAGTGTCGGCAAATAGAAACCGTGATGGTTTCCGTGCAATAACGTTAGCAATAACTTTTTACAGAGTATTTAGAATTTTTGAATTGTTTTCCATAACTAAAACTAAAAAATATTTTTCGCCATCATAGAATATTGAAAAGGAATTTAATATAATAATTAAAAATCATCCGTAGGTTATATAAATATTTGTTCTTGTTATAAATTCGTAATGTACGCACAACATATTTATGTTATAAATAAAAAATACAGAAAACATTCATTTGTAGGCAAAGAAAATATAATTTTTAGACCCAATGTTGCACTTGGTTGAGCAAATAAATGAAATGATTTTTTGTTTTTATGAGTTTACCACGTAGTAATATATCTAGAAAAAAAATAAAAAGTATAATGAAAAATAAATTATTAACATGTATCGAAACCAAAATATTATAGAAGGAAAATCTTATCTACAGTATATAAAGTTGATTTCAGATAGAGAGTCAATATTCAGGCATACGGTTGATATTTAAAAAAATGTCTAGATACAAACTTGTGTTTAAACACATAGCTTATACACAAATATATATGGGCGATGTTCTTATATATATGGCTTGTGCTCGTTTATATAGCTTTTATTTAGAGTAGCTGATGCTCAGATAGATAGCTTATATATGTATAGACAGTTAATATTTAGGTAAGTAGCTGATGTTTAGGTAGATAGTCTAGCATATACGTAAATAGATAGCTTATATTTAGATAGTGGATAACTTTCAAACAGATAGTTTAAATATGAACAGGTAGCTGATGCTAAGGTAGGCAGCTGATGTTTAAGAATATATAGCTTATTGTTAGATATATAGCCTGTATAAATATATATCTCACGTTATTATATATAACTTATATTTAGGGTAACTAGGGTACAGAAAAATTACATATTTATGTATAGATAGCTGATGTTCAAGTAGAGAGCTGGTGTTTAGGTAAGCAGTTAATGTTTAGGCAGCTGATACTTAGGTAAACAGTTATCTGATGTTTTTGTAGATAGGTTATAGTAGCCTAATTTAAAAAATACAACTTATATATGTATATATAGCTGATGTTTAGGTAGATAGGTTTTGTTTAGACAGACAGTTGATGTTTATGTAAATAGCTGTTTTTTGGTGGATAGCTGATGCTTAAGTATATAGCCTACATGTAAATAGATAACTGATGCTCTTAAATTTAGCTTATAGCTAAACAGTAACTAATATTTAGATATATATAGCTTACATATGTATCACAGTGGACAACCAACCTCGCTTAAACATTGTTTGAGAGTTGAACTAAGATTTGTCAACAAACACAAATTTAAATGCTTACACAAACGACGTTAATGGAACATTTAGTATAATGTTTGTTGTGCAATAATTATAAACAGAAACTTTAAATAATGGTTGGTTGAAACAGCGTTATTTTAAAAAGGTACATACAACTTTTTATTAATGTTGGTTATAGTAAAATTTGTACGAAAAGTTGTTATACCGTTTAAATACCGTTTTTCAATAACAATTCCAATGACAAAGGTTTTGCAAAACACAACGTTGTATATACGTTACAAGTTATTTAAAAATCTTGTGGTAACGCGACGTTGTCACAATATAAAGATATCCGTTGGGATAGATAGAGTCTTAGTTAGACAGCTTATATAACAAATAAAGCTGATGTTCGTATAGATAGTTTATGTTTAAATAACATTTATATAAACAAAATGAAGACTAAGTAAAAAAAACAATCTTGTTGAATAGGCACAGCTTATGAAATGCAATAAAATTAAAAGTACACTCTAAATGTAGAATTAATTCCTTTTAGAATACATTAATGTTTCATAAATAGTTACTTAGATTCTTCCTTGCAATGATTTAAAATTATTTTCAAGTTATTTGTATATATGTGAATTTCCAGTTTTTTATGTTTATTCCATAATTAGTCAAACATTATTTAATCGTACCTACTGTTTTTGTTTATATATTTTTTACTTGCGATGCAATATAAGTTTTTCAGTTATTTTAGTTTTATTTTGTGGCCAATATATTGTAATATTGAGCGTGAATGTATTTTATTGTTGCTTATGTGAACACTTTTTGATGTATTTCAAAATAATTCAATGTAAAGGCATGTATTTGAATGTATGTAATATAAGGGCATGCATTTGAATGTATGTTAATGAAATTAGATTAATATGAACGTGTTTTGATGTATGTAATTGTGTTTTAAGCTATGTAAATGTAATGTAACGTATTGTGATGTATGTGAATTTATTTTAATGTATGTCATTGTATGTGCATTTCTTAAAACAATATGATTTGTCAAATGACCATAAACAACGCTAAGTTATTATTTTATTTATCACATCAACTTTTAAAATGTCTTTAGTACATGATTTTTTATTATGTTAGAGATGGACATGTTTTATTATATTATAGATTGCTATATTTTTATTGTATATTATATGTTGACATGCTTTATATACTGTATAAATTATATTATAGATTGACTTGTTTATTGTAGTATAGTATAGATTGATATACTGTATTGTTATATGAATTTTTTAGATTGACATACTTTTACATTTTCATATAAAACAAGTTTATTGACGTATTTTGTGTATTCTTGTAACAGTCTGCTCATTTGCAGTTTTTTCATATTTTACATAGTTTGATAACTAGCTCAATTCTTAGCCAAATAATAATAAGATACTGTTAGTGCATGGCATTTTTATGGCTGAATTGTAATGTATGTTGTATGTTAAAACCTAAACAATTTGCAAAAGTAAAATATGAATTAAATAATAATAATCCCTTGTTTGGTTGTTTTTTTTTTATGAAAAATTCCAAGAATTTTTTTTAAAAATTTCAAGGTGTTAAATAACTAGTAGAGTATGTATGTTCATATCAAACTTGTGGTTATAAAATAATCACAAATATAACTTGTTGGAATACGTTTTTCATATAGACATGAATTCTTTGAAAAAAAAAATTGTTTTACTTTTTTCTATTATATAAACAACAACGGTTTCACATTGTTTGTTATTTATAAAAATAATAGTTAAAAATACAGTTAGAAAAACACAATTTTAATGACATTAAAGATAATATTAGAAACAATAATAATGATAATAATGGTAATGTTAATAGCAACAGTAATGACAACAATAGTAACAATTATTATTATTACTGAACTCAGGTCATATCAAGAAATATCGCATGACAACATTTTTTTCTTATTCGTCGCTATAAAAAATGTATTTCTTGAACATTCTCACTTTGGTATTTCGGAACATTTATTTTGTATACTGATAATTATTTTTATTTTAGTTGTTGATGTATGGTGAAATTATTTGGAGGATTTCAACCAAATCTTGGAATGGATATCCTTACTTGGATTTTGCATGTAACCTTTCGGGAATTTTTGCAATAATGAGTCGTATGTCATATCCTGATATACCTTAGCTTTGATAGTAACTAAAACAGATTGATATTTTCCTGTGGTTGAGGCGATTGACTTTTATCAGTATTTTCTTTTAGAAATACCAATACCTATCTATTTTTACGGTTTTACGATTGATCTCGCATAAATATATGAATGGTCGATAATTCCATCAGTGAACCTGATCCTTCCTCCAAAAAAATACTTCTTGAGACGTTTGGCAGTTTAAGTGGCCGTTTCGTGGTCCATGGCTGTCATCATTTTTCTTTATCTGCTTCCAAGAATTGTTTTGGGGTCGTTAACGCACGGGTATTTTAAACTTCAAAATTAGAATAAGGCTCTATGCTATATTTCATTTTACTCCCATCACCATTCTATGCAAGGTTCCGATTTACTTTGCTGATCACCGTTCTCAGAATATAGTTGTACCTTCACCTTCCATTCCAGGTGATGTGGTGTTATAGTTGAATTGCGTGTGTGATTACGAGAGGGTAAAATATGACGACTCTGAGAGTATTTATTAATATGAAGTTACAAGATTTGATTATATCATAATATTATTAGTTACATAAAAGCGTTATCTAGATTTATACATAAAGCGTATGTCTAGAATACGACATCACATAGTTCGTGTATTGCATTCAGTCTCATTAAATGGTTGCAACACTCCATTTTGAGTTTTCTTTTTGAATTTTCAGTTATTTTCTTCACTTTTAATATATTTAATACTTCTAAGAAAATAAATAATTACTGATATAAATGAACGCTTTAGGCCTTGTCATTGTAGAAAAAAGTAGAATATAAATAATAGGAAATATTTAAATAAACAATCATGTGGACACTAACAAATATTTTTATGATGAGAAACATGTCGTTATTAAAGAACAATCTGCCATATTATAATTTTTAGAGGTTGCGAAATGCCAGGTGAGATGTTTTCCTATAAATTGCATATACTTTGAGGGAATAGATGGTATAACAAACTTCAAAACTTCATTTTGACCAAAATGAAATTACAAATTGTGTGCAATGTTATGGTGAAATATGTTCATCTAAATGTATATTTTTCAATTGATGTCATAAAATATGTCTTAAAAGAAGATAGCGAATGAAGTCGAAACGGGTTGTGCAAACAAAGATAATAAATACTCTTTACATTAAGTAAATCTTCCAGAAAGTTTGAGAACGAATGTTAAATAAAAATAGGCTAGATAAAAATGGTTCAAATGCTGCTGTGTACAAAATTGAATTTAAGTTTTTGAAATTGAAGTTGGAGAAACTAACAACTTTGTTAGAAGAATTAACCAACATAGATAGGATATTAGAAGATTCAATGATGATACTCCAATCGTAAAACATATGATAGACAATGAAAATCATGTAGTTAATATTAAAAATAGCCACTTCAGTATAAAATAAAATGACACATTTATACGAAAACTAATTGAATCAATATTTATCCAACAGTCCAATAACTTTAATTAGAACAAACAGCTTTTTGCGTAACCTTGTAACAACGCATATACCGGCAATCAAAAAGATGATCCAACAATATTTCAATAACCCTGACATAACATTATTTTGTGATTTTGCATGCCTGACTTCAAATTGTGTGGTTGTGTATACATGGCTACAGGATTTTGTTAATCTTACTTGATTTTGTGAAACATTTTTAAAAAGCTGAAGAAGGTGGGTCGCTCCCCGAAACGTACTTTTGGATCACAAAACAATCTCAAGAACTATATGTTTACAAATAATCAGTTGCATGGTGCCAATCATGACTCATGAGACCAAAAAAGCTGTTGTACAAACTGCAGAGGGTATGATATCGGTATGCAAACATTTGTTCACAATTGGATTTGATTATGATTTGCT
>JARUHE010321846.1:0-11382 GCA_031471125.1 Archaeomysis grebnitzkii | reverse complement strand
AATGATAATAATAATAATAATGATAACAATAATAATAATAATAATAATAATAATAATAATAATAATAATATAAATAATAGTTATAATAATACAACTAAACTAATGATAATCATTTTTTTTCACAATATTAGTTACAACATTAAAGACTTATTCCTCAGTTCTTCCCATACTTAAATCTTATTACTATTACCCACATTCAATGATGAGTAGCATCAATCTTATTACTATTACTATTACTATTACTATTACTATTACTATTACTATTATTACTATTACCCACATTCAATGATGAGTAGCAGGCATCAATCCACATTTGTGTGTTCTGCCATTGTGCCACAATGAGATGAGATCCAGATCTAAATATACTTTTTTAATAGTCTGAAAACTTTTCCTCATTTTTTATTTTCCTTGAGCTACACTTTTTTCAATAAAATCTTATCTCAAACTATTAGCTATAATTAAATATTGGTACAACTTTTTTATTTTTTTATCTTGCAGTTGAAAACAAAAAAATAATTATTCTCTTAGGAACGTACAAATTTAGCTTTAAGAACTATGATGAACTATAATTTATATTTCATTAAAAATTATTGTTTCAATAAACACAAAAAAAAATATAATTTTATATTAATTAGAAAAATTCTTAACATATATTTTCATTTGTTTTTGTAATATTAAGACTTGAATAAATTTATAAATTGTTGCTAAACATAATTACAAAACAAATAAGAACAATTAAAAAACATTTTTAATTTTTTTCATTTCAACATTAAAACGAAAATGTTGGGTAAATGTTTACATAAATGGTGTTTAAAAAATATTTATAGATTTTTATGCATATAAATTGAATATTATAGCCTTTGCTATCTATATTTACATTGCTGCTATTATATTTATGTTATATAATTTGTGTAATTAGCACGAAACATGTATTAACATTTGTTATAATTAAAAAATACTTAACCTTATAACGCCCGAATTATTTATGTCAAAAGATCGTTAACACAACAATGTTTGCATTGAAAATAACCTTTTTGAAACGTCACTTAAAAGACCCAATGGGCGTTATAGGGTTAAACAACGTTTAAAATTAATGTCACCTATAATAGACTTTGAACACGAAGCAAAATTCGTTTCTTTGTTGTGATTTGTTTCAAAAATGTGTCCTTTAATTAAAAAGTTATTGCGACGCAGCGGCTGGTGCTGACCAGCACTTGGGATTGACCTGTGACGTCATTTTGTTTTTGTGACGTCATTTTGTTTTTGTGACGTCATTTTGTTTTCGTTGTTCGTCACTGAATATCATCAATGTGAGTCATCGATTTTCTCCACGATGTAGCTTTCGACTCTTTTGGGTTACTTGACTCGGCAAAAATGGAGCGATGGATATGTAAATTAGATGTTCTTGGGCACACATTTAGCTGTAGGTAGACAATTAAATTAATATTATTGTTCTTATTAGTATAATTGAGGTTTATCATTCTATAACATAACCTTGTAAACAGTTTTTGTTGTACAAACTTGAATTATTTGTAATAAAATGTGAAAAAGAGTTTATGTCCTAATTTTACTTTTATTTTAACCATTGTTTTCGTTATGTACAGTCTATCCAAAGTAATCTTTCCCATAGAAAACGTTTAGCAATTAAGAATTGGTGGAATAAATATTTTTTTATTTATTTTATGATAGTATGAGGTAGTATATGTATATCAGGTGTTAATTACATTGTATTAAACGTAAAAAAATAATGTACGAAATAACTGCCTTAGGAGACAGTACTGTTATTATGTAGACTGATTACCAGTTGAAGTACTCCGCGTTTTACATTTGAAGCACCATTCATAAGACAGTTGTTAAGTAACCGGAAGTATAATATGCAAAATAGTTAACTATAATTTGCTAGTTTTAATTTCAAACCATAATTATTTTAGAAAATATAACCACATAAATTATTTTTCATAATAAAAACATAAAAATTATAATACACTAAACAACTTTAGTTTAACACTACTATAAATTACATAATTTTATGTAAAAATAATTTTAAACCAAAACAAGTTTAAAGATATATTTGAAAATCTCGAAAATATAAATTGAAAAAAGTTATTTAGTCAAAGTCTGCGCTGGGCAGCAGCATAAAGTGTTCAAACAAGTTCATAAATACCATAACCATAAAAAACAAAGCAAAATCTCAACTCTATTTAAAGACACAAAAATAAACAGAATTTCAACTCTATTTAATGATATAAAAAGTTGAAAATATTCCATATGACTATTTTTCATTTCCATGTTTTTTAGTTGAAAACAAATTTTCTTTATTGTTTGGTTAATAACACAATTTTTAGAAGGAAATTAATTTTGATTTTTATGTTTTGTCTTTTGAAATTTATTTTCAAAGTTGTTTTTTGTTTAAGAAAAAAAAATGTCTGAAAACCTTTATTAGAATGAAGAGTTCCATTTACCACATGGTGATCAACTTCAGAAGTTTGAAGGAACGATATTCCTTGTTGGTTAATTACAATAATAATAATAATAACAATAATAGATGGTGGCCAAGTGGATATTAACGCTGCATGGAGATTAATGCTGCATAAGCAAAGGCTAATTCATTGGGATTTGACGTGGCTATATTCCCTAAAATCTCATATGCTAAGCTTACTCTGGCTTGGAGGAAGCGCCATACATCGGCTGCATATCCTTAGGGTACACATCAATTGATGTGGGTAATAGTAATACGGCCTAAATATGGGAAGCGCTGAAGAGTATTCATTGAGTATTGTCGGCGCTATATAAAAGCTGTAATTATTATTATCATTATTAATTACAACAAAAATAATAACAACAATAATGAAAACCATAATAATAACAATAACAATAATATCAAGAACAATAATTACAATAACAATAATAACAACAACAATAATAAAATAATAACAATAGTAACAACAATATAAGTCATTTATTTTTTTGAATAATAGATATTTTAGGGGTTTGTGAACTCTGCAACTTTTTTATAAAATTAATCATCAACCAAAATTTATATTTAAAGGTTCAAGAAAAGTTTTTTGAAAGGAAAAGTTTTAATATAATTTTTCTGAGGTGAGTTTTAACTTTAAAAAAAAACATTATAAGGTATATAATTATAAGCAACAATTACATAATTTATAATTTTTTCAATGTATTGGCACGAATTGTTAATGGGTAGCATTCACTCATGCTTTTTGTTATAGTTATTAATATATAGTTCTTCATATCACAATTAATTATTTTATACAAATTATAGTCATTATTTCTTATTATTATTTTCATTATTGTTTTTATTAATAATTTCATTACTTTCATTTAAAATATGCATATTAGAAATATTATGTTAATTGTTCTGGTTATTAACAATATTTGTGTTTACATAATTCTTAATAAATACTAATGTTTGAATTATTTATAGATAATTATCAACTATTTATTACATTTATTCACATTGAAATTATCATATCTCTGTTATTGTACACAATTTAAACAACAGAAAAAATAATTGCGTTTTTAATGTTTTTAATAAATATATTTTAAAATAAAATTTGAGTTGAAAGTTAAAATGATCATATATTTTCAATTTAATTCCATGTAGTGGTCGTATAATTTTAATAGAATAAGTTTAACTTGTAATTTAAATAGTCTAAGTTAATTATGTGCAACTAATTAAAAAATAATGGAACTTTTATGAAGCTGTTGATGACTTTGTTTGTAAAGTTTGATATAATCCAACATCTCAATTGTAACTCTGCTATTAGCTGTAGTAATATTTGTATTTCAGTCTGTAGATTATCGTGTAGAGCGAAACTACTCTATCTAAATATGCTACATCAATTACCTTCAAACTTAATTTTTTTTAGACATTTAGAGAAAATTAGAACAATAAATTAAATTACAATTGGTCAAAAACATTAAAAGCAGTTTGTTTAAATGAAAATATATATAAATATAAAAATATGCACATATATACAGTATATATATATATATATATATATAGTATATATATATGGGTGTGTGTGTGTGTGTGTGTATGTGTAGTTGTGTATTGTGTATATGCTTACAAAATAACGCAAATAAATGAGTTCGCTGTTTTTAAATCTTGAAATATTAATTCCTATTAGAGAAAATGAAGAAAAATATTTTAATAATAAAAAATGAAATGTTTTACAAACAGATTTAAGAAGTTATTTAGAAAGTTAAATTGCAAATTACTTTAAGAGATGGCTGGAAAAATTGAGCACAACTGGTGTAAATAAAATATATTGTTGAAATAATTTGGTGAAATACTTATATGTACTTGGCTGGATTTACAATAAAACTTCATGAGAATACTGTATAGTCATACACACACACACACACACACACACTACACACACACATACACACGCGCGTGTACATGCATACGCACACACCTACACACATATAAATATACACGCATACACACACACACATAGACATACACAAAAACCCAAATGCACACACACAGACGCGCACGCGCACACACGCACACCCACACATATTTACATACGCACACACATATACATACATACACACATGCACACACACACACACACCCATATACACATATACATACACACCCACAGATACACATAGACAAAAACACACCCCCACCCACACACGCACACGCACACGCACACCCACACGCACAAAACAACGCGCGCGCACACAGAGATATACATATATAAATAAACACACATACTTACAAGCACACACATGTACACATATACATACACACACAGAGACACACAAACACACACACATTGTTTGGTGTCTTAAGTAATATTATTAGGGTTATAGCAGCAATCTGGCCAGTAAATGTTAACATAATTGGATATTTAAACCAGTAATAACGACGATTACACCGACTATAAAGCATATAATAATAATATGTTGTCTATTTTAAATAATGTTCTGATGAAGAAAAACATTATAATTAATACTAAAAGTCAGTTAGCTTGCCTTGCTGCACATGCAATAAAAGAATCTGTTTTATTTTCACAAATTTACTGTTATAAAACTATTTTTATAACACCAATAAAATAGCTTTCCACTTCACTTTAATACAATTTAATGCTATCACAATGTTATAAATGGATATTTATTGTGATAATAAATAATTATTTAAGATCGAAGTTATATAATACATTTCACCCTTAGAAGTTATAATTGATGTTTATAATCTTACATTCAAGGTAATTTATGTTTCGAGATTCAATTATAAAACGTTTAATGTATTATATTTTTTATTTGGAAAGTGTTATACTTTTTCATAACATATTAAAAGTATATATGATAAGAAAAACGTTCACATATTGCATAAGCAAACTAAGCAGCATAACTTAACTTAACCTAACATTGCCTAATATTACCGGACTTAACCTATCCTATCCTATCATATTATATCTTATCCTAACCTAACCTAACCTAACCTAAGCTAATCTAAGCTAATCCAACTTAATCTAACCTAAGCTAACCTAATCTAATCTAATATAATCAAAACAAAACAAAACAAAACAAAACAAATCACCAATCCAACCCAAACAAAACAAAACCAAACCAACGAAACAAACAAAACCAAATAAAAACAAACAAAACCAAACAAAACCAAACAAAACCAAACAAAACCAAACAAAACCAAACAAAACCAAACAAAACCAAACAAATCCAAACAAATCCAAACAAAACCAAACAAAACCAAATACACAAGTGCACAAATGCACACACATTGTTGTGAGCAAGTATCATAGATGGTCACGTGACAGTGCTATGGCGTGCAATGGCCTTATGGATAAAATGTCGGACGTGATAAACGCTTCTCTAAACTATGCCAGAAGACGTAAATCCGGAAAATATGACTCGCATGAATTAAACCTTTAATTATTCCAGTTTTTGCTGAAGTAATGTTTTCTTGTTTTTATTTTACATTTTTTTTTGTTTTTATGTTTTCTATATTTCTGTTTTTTGTATATATTTTTTATGTTTTATTTATTTCTGTTTTTGTTTTTGTTTTACTTCAAACATTTCTGGTCTTAACAAAACGTTTGCACTTGTTACTTCATTCGTATTCAAAAACAATCCCAAACATTTGAGACTGCCTTGAAAAATTATTAATCTAGTGTTGTCTGACATTTTCGTGTATGATACAGTATTAGTTTTGATATATTCAGAAATTCTCAACGCTGTCTGAAGACAATAAATTGTTTTCTAGATAAATCCATGTACAAGAAAATACATTTTCCAATAAAATGTAATTCTAAATATTTCATAGATAAATTATTATTTTTGTAACTATAAAAATAATTGAATCGACATTAGCACACGTGAGGTAACCCACCTTCAATTAACATAGAGTTTACCTTACTTGTCCTAATGTCGATCCCTATATTGTTTAATGTGTTTTTGTATTTTTAATAAACATGTTGTGATGGCCAAGCTGCTCGAGTGATTAAAATTCTCGTGACCCATATTCGAGCCTCATCGAGGTCTCCATGAGTTGGTCAGCCAGGTTAATGCTTAATTCATCTGAATAAAATGCCTCTTTGGTGTGAGTAGTAATTAATACGTTTGAATGCGAAGTGGTGCTGATTGACCTTTGGAAGGTCAAATTATTATTATTATTGTTATAATTTTGATTGATATTATTATCATCATTATCATATTTTTTTTTATTACTAATATAATATTATTATTTTTGTTATTACTATTATTATTGTTATTTGTATGATTGCTACTATTATTATCATTTTTATTATTATCATAATAGTTTTTATTATTATCATAATAGTTTTTATTATTATCATAATAGTTTTTATTATTATCATAATAGTTTTTATTATTACAGCCCTTCATTATTAATCTGGTACCGGTGTAAAATAAAAATCAACATCATAATATAAATATAGAAAATATAGAAAAAAGAATAAACATTTTTTATTAAAATAAATCTTTTTAAGACGTGAGGAAAAAATGTGAAAAATCGTTTAACTATTTAAGTGTTCAGGAAGTTTTTTTTTTCTTTTCACTTGTGTTGATGTTTTAACCATTTAACACCTGTATAAATTTCTTATAAGGCCTAAAACACACCCAAGTTAGTATTGAAAATAACTCTTTTCTACCGTTAAGTTTTTGTCACAACTGACGTTAAAGGGTACAAAAGTTTCGACATCTTCGAGATTTTTTGTTCAATTGTTTCTTTTTTTGAAACTTTTTTTCCGGAATTTGGGTTTGCTTGGCTTAGGAAACCAATCCAATGTAGTTCTCAATGGCTTGCATCCGTTTCCACTACTTTAACTTGTAAACTTTATGCTGCTAGTTTTATTTTACAAGCACTTCTCCCATAAGGGGTGTTTATTTTATTATTATTGTATTAATACTTTCAGCATAAATTATGTTATTATTATTGTTTTACTATTTTTTTAGTTATACGCCACATGTACTTGTGTTTACTATTTATTTGATTATTGTTTAGTATTTTTTCTATTACTATTTTATTTTTTAATAATCCACTAATACTTCTACGACTATTTGTTTTATTATTCAATTAGTAGCTGCAAACCCACTAATGTTACTATTACTATAATGTTATTAGCAGGTATACATTTATATTGATATTTATATTACTACTACAATAAACAACGTTTAAACTACATAATTTAGCTTTGTTGTTATGATTTGTTGAAATTAATGACAATTATTATGTATAATAGTATGAATGATCGTATATACAAACACCGTTATTTCTGAAAAATTAGATATTAATAATAATTGAAACATTAAGAATTTATGTTAAGATTTTTAATCTTTGTATTTAATGTAGAATAACCATTTTATTCACGATGAACTGCACCCTTAACCCTTTCACATTCAAACAAAAAAAGTTTCAGAACTAAAATACATTAAAGTTATCATTGAAAATCTCCATTTGAAATGATTATATTTCCTCAAGCCGATGTTAAAAGGTTAATATAACGAATATGAACTAAAAAAAACTTTTATTTGTATTAAATTTTAATTAAATATTTCTGTGGGGATGTGTTCAGAATTAGATTAAAGAAAATGAAACCTCCATTAAAAGAAAAACATAAAAGGAAATAAAAAGCCATTAACATAACATTAATTTGGTTCGGACTTCGTGATTAAAAACATTAATTGCGACCAACACACTGCAACGAAAGAAAAACAATTTTCTTGTATCGATCAGGAAATGTAGGATGTGAGTTTACACGATATGATAATGATACCATAACTTAATGGTTGTTGCCAATACCAATCAATGGTATAATGGTTGTTATCAATACCAACCATATACTATAATAGTTGTTGTCAATACAAGCCATATACGATGATGGTTGTTATTAATACCAACCATAGACCATAATGTTGTTATCAATATCAACCAACTTCATAATGGTTGTTTCCAAAAACAAACCAATGTCATAATGGTTGTTTATCAATACCAACCATATACCATAATGGTTGTTATCAATACCAACCATATACCATAATGGTTGTTATCAAAACCAATCATATACCATAATTCTTGCTCTAAATATCAACTTTAACGTACTGTAATTATTATATCAACAATCAGTCAGTCATTAAACATGCAGTGCTAAAAGTACGAAGACAATTTATAAAACAAGAACTGCTTTCAACATTTTCTTTACTCTATTGTAGTCCTTAAACAAATGGCAGCAATCAGTCAGGCATTAAGGGGTTATGAAACATTTCATCTTTTATTCCTGATTTTCAGTCTGTTTCACACCAAACGATTAGTCACTCGGTCCACGGCAGCGATAATCTATTGGATTAACCCTTTAATGTCTAACAAAACATTAAAGATATCAACGCAAGCAAACTTTATTCCTTTTAAAGAATTGTTGCATATATGAAACAAAGGACTGAACCTGTTGGCAAGAAACTTGTTTATGTATCGATTGTTTGGTTATGTAAAGTTCATTGCAATCATAAGTTATTCAACACAAACGGGTTATTGATTAGTGCTCACTATTATTGTTTTCAAAATGTTACAAATGTATAGCTGTTATAAAAAGGTTAACATATTGTTCGGAGTTGTCCTTTGTGTCACGATGTATTTAAATAACATAATATATTGTATTATCAGCCAAGAAATAAGAGTATCTTCCAATTAAGATATATGAAAATTTTTAATTATGAATTATTTTATTGGTTATTATAAACATCAACACATACAAAATGAAATATTTTATTTATATACTTATTAAACAATTCAGAACTGTGCATCGCGTGTTTTTATAGTTGACTATGACTCTTATTTCATTGGTGATAATACGTTCGAGTAAGTACCCATACGGAAAACACTTGACTAACTTTTGATATCTAAGATAGTAAAAATTTACATCATCAAATTGACCAACAAAGGTCAGTCAATTTGATTATGTCAATTTTGCCTACCTTAGACATAAAAGTTAGTCAAGTGTTTTCAGTGTACCCACTACTGGACTGCAGCAGTAAAAAAATGATGTTCTAATAATAGCTTAAAGAATAAATAATTTTATCGTAGTAATATAAAAAAGTAAATTAAAAATGCGTATGTACGTTTTTACTCTAGGCGATGAATGTTTTAACTGGTTTGGTTAACAGAAATACAAAAAAAACCATCTTTTATGATTTTACTTATATTCGTTTTAGAAATAAATAATGTTGTAGAAATGCAAAAAGAAAATACAGATACAATTGGAACTCTACTTACTTATGATAAATTAAGTTGTTATCCAACAGTCCACTGGCGAATAAACTTAAAGACGTAGCATTATGCAAGTTAATTATGCAGATAATTGTATATAATTACATATATGTTTTATACTATGTACATTGTACATTCAAGAAAGGAGTCATTTAGATATACATTTTACACATAATTTGTAAACATAATTAGCTTAGCTAACTAAATGAATGTGTATTTAAGTAAGTTTATAATCGTACACATGTTCTGTAGGTACAAACAAACATATTTGTATAAGTCGACATGATGTTTGGACATAATGTATGCATGTAAGCACCTATTTATAATTCTCAACTGGAATCTTACATATACTATGATAATCTAAACATGTGTAAATTAAGAATAAATCTTACCTCCTATAAAGGAGGCTTTTAAGAAGCACAGACAAGCATTCTGCCCCAACGGTGACATATATTACCCTTCTAGTGCATGAGAAGAGTAACTACCTACAAGTTTGTTATAATAAAGAGTGTATAAATGTTTTGGACTTATATACAAATAATCATGTATTAAATGTGTACATGCAAGTCATGTACACAAATAATTGTTTTAATAGTAACCTTACGTAATGTAGGTTGTATGGAAACATTCGGTCAGGCATTAACTGATTATTTGTGTATAGAAATAAATCCGATTTTCTGGAACGTGGTTTCAGCTTTTGTTGCACCGAATAATTTCACTGTTGAAGAGACCTCCTCGAGTGATTTCAACAAATTCTCTTCAAGCAAAGTCGAAGTTGCTTTCGTGGATCTGTTTGAGTTTCCTTCAACGTCAATATTTAAGAGATACTTCCATCAACTTCATCATTATTTAACACATCAATATTCATTTCCATAAGGACTAAAACACATTGCGTTAGTCCCAAAAACAAGCTTTATTGCCTGCGACGAACTAGTCTGTTCTTGCAGTCTGACTTTTGGAGTTACGATGCACAAACTTCACTATTCAACGACATGTCAACACGTGAGCCTTTATTATTAAAGCTATTTTTGTTATGTGTTTGGCAGAGTTTGTTGTTGAATTATATATATTGAATGTAAATATGAAAATATATACAATATTGTGCAAATAGCTATACATAATTACAGATATATGTACATTGTACATCCAAGAAAGAATGGTCACCAGAACATATACATTTCTCCTTATTATTCATTATAAATATAAGAAAACGTCTCAAACAATTATTAAATTAAAAATGTATTATATCAAGTTCAATGGACAACTGAAGGATGTACACCTTAAAATAATTGCTAAATTGAATGACAACTACAACGTTGACAAGAAGAACTACCACACATCAACAAAATGGTGCTAGGAGAGATCACCTATCAAACTCTCATCTGTTAATTATTAGAGAAAACATAAAGAAATGTGTGGTCAACCATGTTATACAATTAACAAAATGTAACAATATTGAATCTTTCTAAATAATTAAACTAATTTAAATAAAGGATACACAGTCGATTAAATGAGTTATGTATTACCACGGTGTGCTCCTTTTCCAAAACCTAGACAAAATAGTTGACCATTTTGCTATTATTTTCTGCAATAAATTATAAACA
>JARUHE010321835.1:0-11382 GCA_031471125.1 Archaeomysis grebnitzkii | reverse complement strand
AACAAACAAACAAACAAACAAACAAACAAACCAACAAACAAACAAACAAACAAACAAACAAACAAACAAACAAACAATTAAATAAATAAAATAAAATAAAATAAAATAAAATAAAATATAATAAAATAAAATAAATGTTATATGACAAAATAAATAAATAAATTTAAACAAACGCCGAATGGTCCAACCATTAACCACTAAATCAAATCATTGATTGATTTGATAAATTATGAAAGTAAGAAAACAATCCAATTTTCTTCAAAAATACGTAAATTGCAAAAAGATATTATTGATTTGAAGCAATAGCAAATTGTAAAGCCTAAAAGAAAAACGTTAACTTTAACCTTTATCTATTATGTAAGAACACAAAACGGACTGGCCTACGCATGCGCATTGGAATGGAGTCTTCATAGGATGAATACCCAAATGATATTTTGTTATTATGTTTAATTAAAAACAATACACAAACAGAATCCCCAAAATAACTTATCATTGTATTATAGAAGAACTTAATCGTTGTATTATGTTTAGATCAAGTTAAGTGTCACTAAAATAAATAAAAATTGATTACCTTTTTATTGTCCAATGCAGTCTTAAGAGCTGGTATTTGCTCCTTTAGCAACTTTTGGGTATATGTTTCAGCTGAATCTCCTCTGTAAAAGACCACGAAGCAATTAAATATAATGGCTGTGAAATGAATTAAACAGCCTTCAAAAGAACAAAAAAATAAGCCAACAAAAAACAAATAATAATGGTTTTCAACATGAAAGTAATCTTTTGTTTTTGGAAGATCAAAAAGTAATTTCAATAACCTTTGGCTAAAAGCAAGAAAAATTGTTTCGATCATTTTCTGGTGAGATTGGGCCTTGATTTATATAGTTTAACTTTTTGATTGTTTCAGTTTAGATTACCTTCAACGGGTGCAAAGCACACTCACCACTAGCATGTCAACAACATATTTTAATCTAAGCCAAACACAGGGGAGATTCAGAATTCCAAAGTAGTTTGATCGTTGACACCGGTTTTATGTTTCTTGTATATTTTTTATAGTTACTTACTTTTTGCTTATGATACCATACACCATAAAATAGTTACTTGTTTGCCTATGTGATACCGCCCACTATAAAGAATCATCAATGTAAGAAAATAAACATGTTTTGAACCATGTAAATGTCAAAGGATCAGGAAAGCAAAGTCTGATAACCAACATACTTATCAGTTCAATCAATTAAACATTCCTCAAATATTTAATTTTAAATTAAAACCTAGCAAACCAACAATCTTTTGAATTTTATTGAATTCACTTTTTGACTTTAATTCATTCATGCATAATTTTTTTTTACTTTAATTCAGTCATGCATAAATTATCTGCCTCACTTTGGCACGGCGTGGGCGCCACAATAAGTCGAAGAGATGTCCAAGGGAACGAGGTACTTCGCTGCTTCCAAGACTTCCAACATCTTCAGTTCGGTGGCGGTGTCCAGTCCATACCCGGACTTGCATTCTACTAAAGTTGTGCCTAAAATATTCATCAGACATAACTCACTCAGCGTAATTAAAAATAAGCTTAACGGTAAAAATGTCACGCTTTGTATATTAATTTAGTCAATGATTTACTACTTTGATAACATGGTTTTCTATAAACACAGCCAATGCATGCCAATGTGTCCATCATTATAAAACTCAAAAATACAGAAGGGATTATAATGAGTTAAAATCCATTTCATATTCGTAGTTTACATTAAAATCAAAATATGTGAAACGAACCCGTTTTTGACATTCTGTTCAAGCGTTTAACGAGCAACGCCAACAGCTCGTCATGAGGCGCTTTTCTGGTGTGGTTGACCGTGAAGTGGATTCCACCTCCGGCTCTGTGCACCTCCATGTAGCTGGCCCCGCCGAGCTGTGAAAAAATAAAAAATGTTTCAACTTTTTTCATAAACAAGCACGAGTAAATATTATGGATTTTTTTGAATGTTTAAGAAGCTTTTGTGTAGGTGTTTAACACAATTGTATGTGTTGATATATTAATATTTTTTTTCATGTGTTTCTAATAAAATTATCTGCAAACTTTCAAATACAAATATTGGTTAACCAAGAAATTTATAAAAAATTGGCTAAATCTCCAAACACACCTAGAAAGTATATTTTTAAAAACAAATTTGGAAAGAATTACTTTAGGCATTTTACCTTAGATTCTTCTGTTCTTTCATTTTTTTAAATAAACTTTTCTCTAAACCTTCAAATAAAAATATCGGCAAACCATGAATTTAAACTTTTTTATAAAATATTTGTTTCAATAGGCACACACTGATTTCACATAAAAAAATCCTTAGTAACACCAGTGTATAATGTTATGCTTGTATTTTTCATTTAAACATAGCTTTTTGTAGAAAAAAAACTTTTTCTTATTTTGAAAAAATGGCAGTCCGCAAGCCATCTGCCGCGCAAACATCCCCAAGATCCCCAATATCCCCAACAACAACAATCAGAAATCATTTATAGAAGCTGGAATTTCAAACACAGCTTAATAATTGAAGGTTTTTATAAATATTTGAAGCTTTTTATAAATGTTTCAAATTTGTTTATAAGTATTTGCTAAAATTATAAAAATTTTAAGTTTTTTCATAAAGATATGAAAGTTTTTTTTTAAATATTTGAAGTTTCTTATATAAACATTTGAAGTTTTTCATAAATATTAGAATGTTGTGTATAGAGTGTACAAGTTTGGAGTTGTTTTAAAACATTTGAGTTTTTCCCTCCAATATTTAAAAAAGTTTGATTATAATTGGCAAAAAGGAGATAATACTAGTTGAAGCAATACCAGCCTTGTTGTATTCGCTACAAAAATTAAGTAAGGTGCTCCTTCATAGCGTTTTGTCCCTAAATAAAATCTACAACAACAACAACAACAATTAAGTATGGTTGTCTGCAATACAATTTTAACGTATTGTAGCAATTTGGGACCAACAGATCGAACCTTAAAATGCTAAAAGGTAAGATAGGGTAAGGTTACGGTTAAAGTTAAGGGTAAGAGTGAGATTAAGGCCAAGAATAGGGATAAGGGTATAAGGGCAAGGCTAACGGTAAAAGTAAGCATAAAGGTAAGGGTAATAATCCAAAAGGTAAGGGTAATAATCCAAAAGATAAGGGTAATAAGGATAAAGGTAAGGGTAATAAGGATAAAGGTAAGGGTAATAAGGATAAAGATAAGGGTAATAAGGATAAAGGTAAGGGTAATAAGGATAAAGGTAAAGGTAATAAGCCAAAAGGTAAGGGTAATAAGGATAAAGGTAAGGGTAATAAGGATAAAGGTAAGAGTAATAAGCCAAAAGGTAAGGGTAATAAGGATAAAGGTAAGGGTAATAAGGATAAAGATAAGGCGTAATGAGCAGAACCTGAAATATAAAAAGAGCAAAATAAAGCACCTTCATGGCGAACTCGTGGACGCGATCTCCGGCCCACACCGGGTGGGTGTGGCCATCAACCAGGCCCGGCACGACCGACTTTCCCGCCAATTCCAATACTTTTTCGAAGGAGTTTTCGGGGAATTTCTGGACAACCTCCTCGTCGGTTCCCATGGCAACGATCAACCCTTCACTAAAAACATTCATAAAAAAATTAAAAATTAAAAATTTAGAATTTGACGGTATAAATGGTAAAAGTTTCACAATCATAGCACAGAGCAACTAAAGGTTAATATTACCGGCATGGACTTTTTTTTCTATAGAGCTTTTAGCAAAAATTGTTTTTATAAAAACTTTAATATGATTAAATATGTTCATTAAGCTACAAACTATTGAAATAGATTCAATATTACAGTAATTACAAGAACATATATAGGGCAAATCATACATCTGGTTGTGACATCACACTCGGATGATGTCCTATGTTGAAACAAGACTTAAGCTAAATTTACTCCTGAAATAGTGCTTTTGGCCACCGAAAATCATTTAAGGAGGAAAGTTAGGCTAGGTTTTGTTTGGTGGGTCATGATAATGCTAAAATTTACTTGAATACTGGTTTATGTAGCATAAGTCTTTTTTTAAATGACAGCCGTATGATTTGCAATGACAAGCAAACTTATGATTTGCCCTATATATGTTCTTGTATTTACTTTAATATTGCATCTATTCCAATAGTTTGTAGCTTAATGAACATATTTAATCATATTAAAGTTTTTATAAAAGCTTTTTTTTTGCTAAAAACTCTATAGAAAAAAAGGGTCCATTTCGGTAATATTGACCCAACTAAAAAACGTCAATCAATGCTAATTATGTTAAATTTATTCAGCCAATCATAAAAAAACTGACAGTGATGACGTTACAGTCACGTGATTGCTTCGATTATGTTGGTGGATGGGTTTGTTTTTAAGCAGACAAACCAACCAACCAACGTATTCGAAGCAGTCACGTGACTGTGCCGTCATCACTGTCAACTCGTTGTGATTGGCTGAAGAGATGTATCATAATTAGCATTGATTGACGGTTCTTAGTTGGCTGTGATAACAGTCTCAGTTCGTCAATACTTGCTTCTACGCTACAGGAACAAGGTAGCCATGCATATATAACCTAGTTGTGTTATCTTAAATCTAAGATTAATTTTCAATTATCATTTAATTGTACGTTTGATATAAAACAGTTTGGAAGAAATTAAAAAATATTTTGGAGTTTGGAAGTTTCTAAAAAACTGACTCGTTCACTGCTATGGATAATCCTCTGCCTGGAGATGCGTTCATCACCGAAAGATTTTTCATGTCTGGTCCAACTTTTACCAATTGCTTCGTAAAGCTAACACAGACAATTTGTTGGGCACCTTTCAGTAGTAACTTCATTGTAATGATTTAAAATCTGAAATAAACAAATAAACAAACATAAAATTAAATATATTTCTATATTTTGTGAAAAAACTGTTAGGAAAAATGAATAATTTGTATAAGAGAGACGTTTAGATGTATGTTTATCTCAAATAAATGATTGTAGCCATTAATCTATAAATTATTCTGGCAATAAAAGTCTAACACCTATAACATTAGACAATTTTATTTTATATTATTGTATTACTATCTTGTTGTTTTATTACTTTTTATTATTTTTATTACTATAATTAGCATATTTGAAAAATGTTTTTTCATCATAAAATTTAAAAAGTATAAGTTTTTTTATTTCAAAACAGTAAAAATTGCAAAGAAAGTTAATTAATGTGATACTAATGTTTGCAGCATTATTATTATTAATGGCAGTACTACTCTCATTTTAGTTTTATCAGTTTTTGTAAGTTGGAATGCATATAATTAAAAATGAAAAAATTATAAATATATATAACAAATGCTATACAGTATCGTATACAATAGTATATAATATAATTAATAAATCGCATCGATACAGACAGAATATATAATAGGTTCGGTAGGACCCAGGAATTACTTTATGTATAGATACAATTGAGTCTTAAATCCAGATTTAAAAAAATGTTTTGATTAAATTCAGTTATTGAGAATAATATATAATTATCAAATAAAAACAAACATTGAACACTAAATGGTTAAAATAATTAATAAAAAAAATTAATAGTTAACACCGACATACTTATTGACTAAAAATAAATAACTATCATTCAATAACTAAGATAATCAATAATAAACAATAATCATTAGTGAACAATCAAATCATTTATTAACAAATAAATACAATTAAAAACATAATTGATTATAACAACTAATATATATTAGTTACCAAATAAAATACTAATCAACTAATAGCAAATAATCAATATTACAAAATGACTAAAATAGTCAATCAAAAATAACAACTAATAGTTAATAGCTAAAATAGGTATCAATAAGTAATACATAACGAATAGTAATAATTAAAGTAATGAATAAAACATCACAAGCAAAGTTAATAATAAATACTAAATAACTAAGATAATCAATATAAATAATAACTTATAGTTAATAAACAAATATTAATCAAATAAAAACAAACAACGAATACAGAAGAATTAAATTAGTAAACATTAAATAAATAATAATTAAAAACTAAAATATGCATTAAATAATAACAAACACTAATTAAAAACTAAAATATGCATTAAAGGATAACAAATACTAAGGCATTAAACACTAAACTATTAAAATAACTAAAAAATATTAACTAATAGTTAATGAAACAACAAAACTAAATAACTAAGAAATCAGTAACTAATACCTAATAGATTATAGCAAAGATACTTATGAAATAACAAGAAATAATAAATACTAAATAGCGAAAACAATTAATAACAAATACTTAATAGCATATAGATTCAAATATTTAGCAATTAAGAACAAATAACGAACACTAAATAGCTAATAATGTTAATGACAAATATGAATTAATAGTCAATAGCTCATATATTTATCAACAAATACCAAATAGCTTTACTTTACAGTCAAGACAATGAATAGGAAACAAAGGATAGTGATTAAATTTTATTAACTAAACACAGTGCAACAATAAAACATAACTAGTATTAAATAGCTAAAATTATTAATCAACAAAAAATAACTATTAATGGTTAATAACTAAAATATTTACCAAATAATAGCAAATAATTTATCAGTTGAAACACTAACAACATATAGCAAATAGTTATTAACTCAAATACATGGTATCTATAAATAAATAACTTATTAGTTAAAGTAACTAATAACAACAATTACATTATAGTTCTCAACTAAAAACACGATAACAAATAACTAATAGTAAATAGCTAAAAAAACAGCAATATATACCAACTGAAAGTTAATAACTGAAATACCTATCAATTAATAACATAAATACCTATCAATCAATAAATAAATTACCTAGTAGTTAATAACTGAAATACCTAACAATTAATAACAGATATATATATCAATCAATAACTAAAATACCTAGCAGATAATAACTGAAATACCTATCAATTAATAACAGAAATACAAATCAATCAATAAATAAATTACCTAGTAGTTAATAACTTAAATACCTATCAATTAATAAAAAATAAATCGACAGTTAAAATAGTTATAAGCAATACCTAATAGTCTATAACTAAAGAACTTATAAATACTAAAAACTAAAATAAGTTACACTTGTCACTGGGCAATCACAATTTAGTTCCAAAGTAAAAGCTAAACTGAATCTTCTGAAATTTACAGATGAAGATTTATTCAGCCACAGTCCAAAAGTTTTGCTCGGAAAAACATGTTAAGTATTCATGAAAAATGTTTCATTATATTGTTTTTTATTGTTATTCTTATTAATTATTTTTTTTACCATTGAAATGATGACTTCAATTTGTACTATTTTATATTTTGTTAAAATTGTTGTTTTTTATTATATTTAATTGCTAAGAAAAAAGGAAAAAAAGATCATAAGTCTTAGGCAATAATAATTAGGTGCGTTTCTGATAGTCTCCTTGAAGTGGGTTTTGTTAGGTCCAAGTGACAGTTTGATGACGTCATTTGCTGACGTGCGTAAATAATTCGTTTTTGTTTTTATGATGGTTTAATTGTTTTTACCTAAGTTAACGATCCTTATTTCATTTTTCCATACTTCTAGCAATACTATATAGGAACCGCAGTTAAAATATATATAACTGTACAAAATACATAAAACTGTAATACAAAATGAGAACAAAAAAGATAGAGCATAAAGGTATACATCCCAGAAAATAAAAGGCAAAAATAATAAGTTTGTTTCCAAAAAAATCCGTGTTATGACAAAACTTGTTTGTTTAATTGAATTTTAAAGTAGGCTTAACAACATTTATTTATTATTAATGTTGTCAGGTCACATACGAACAAACAATTTTAACATTTTTACATCTTTACATAACACAATGTAGACAGCGAGTACATGTTGCCTACATAACCTAGCCTATTGTCTTCTACCTACCTAAATGTTTCCTGTCCATCTTCTAAATAGTTGCCTACACACACATTCGAAAACTCATTATTTTTTGTTTTCGTATGAAGTCGTTTGGCAGGCACACGCACACGCCAAAACATACATGAAAAACATACGTATACACACCCACAAACATACATACGCATACACAAACACGCGCGCACAAACACACATACACAGACACACACAAACACGCATACATACATACACACACACACATACACAGACACACAAACACGCATACATACATACACACACACATACACACACACACACATATACACAGACACACATAAACACACACACACATATATATAAAATAACAAGCTTATATTTTAAGGT
Source organism: Archaeomysis grebnitzkii (assembly GCA_031471125.1). Taxonomy (NCBI): domain Eukaryota; kingdom Metazoa; phylum Arthropoda; class Malacostraca; order Mysida; family Mysidae; genus Archaeomysis; species Archaeomysis grebnitzkii. The sequence continues at coordinate 3,109 of JARUHE010321835.1, read as the reverse complement.
GTTTAGTCATATTAATGTTTTGAAAGAAAACTTCGATTTTGGAAATTACAAGTTCAAAAAGGGAACTACTTTAATTTTTTAAAAAAATAGATCACAAGAGATAATAAGAAGCACATTTTTCTCTCCCATTTCTACTTACTTCTAGCAACTTGGAAATATATTTAAATTGTGTGGTATTCCTTACAAAACAGATGTGGAGAAATTGGCAGAAAAACATTAGTTGTAGTTAATTAACTTAAATTAAAATTTCATTTTGAATACACTGCTAATTTCTTTAAAAAATGTAGTGCCGTGAGGAAAAATTAAAACATCTTGAATAATGCGAAAATTCTTCTTTTTGACCGTGTTCCCATTTTTATATCATGTATAGCTTGGATAATTTTTTCATGTCGCGGATGTCCTACCAAAAATGAGAAACTGATGATATTATTATTTAGAAGTACATATGCTTCTGAACAATTGTTTTCGAAAATGAAATATACTAAAATTCGTTTAAGAACAAGCCTGCTTGACCTCTATACATGTCTTACTCCTTGCATCTACACATATTTCACCTGATGTGGAGAAATTATCGCAAATTAAGCAGAAACAAGCATCTCATTAAATGATTGACCATATCTAACTGTCGTTTGAAGAGAATAGTTTGCATTTTTTTCATTGTATTGGCAGTTGTTTTGTCTCTTGCTCCTGCAGTATGATAAGGAACCTTTTTTTTAAAATATATTAAATCATTTGTTTTTCTTTAACCTCCATAATAAGGAACATTTTTTTTAAATATATTAAATCATTTGTTTTTCTTTTAACCTCCATAATAAGGAACCTTTTTTTAAATATATTAAATTATTTGTTTTTCTTTTAACCTCCATAATAAGGCAGCTTGTTGGACAAAACGTAATAAGGTGAAGAGCAATTAATTGAATGGCCTTTCCGGAGGCAATGCATCGATGTTTCGCCTTCTCTCTCCAAAATGTTGCCGATCCATGGTGTATACTGCAAAGGGATAACTTTTAGGGTTCCTGTTGAACGTAATCCTTTGTTTTGATATATTTACATTCGATGATAGTGTGACGTTCAAACGAGTGTTATACATATATAGTGATATAACAGCGAATACAATAGTAATTGTTATCATTATTCAGCCCTAAAATTAAATAAGGTATTGGCGATGTAATGTTCGTAGTTTTCAAATACGGTTTATAATATTTACATTAGATTCGTTGTTAACATGTTCATGAAAATAATAGTGTTATTGTTATTGTCATCATAATATAAAAATAAAATATTCAAACACTCGCGTCAAAATACCACAACTTGAATGTAACATTTTTCTTTTATCTTTGAAAAATGTGAAAATTCTTTTATATTAAAAGCAAACAAAGGCTTATGGCAGCAGAATTTTAATTCTATTTTAGGCGATTCATCTTTCATTGTTTTCATTGAATATTTATTTGCTTATGTATTACAAAACATTTATTTACTTATTTATTTCTCGGGTGCTGCTAAGGTGTTTAATTACACCTCTTTGATATTCATTTATTAATTTATATCATAAACATTATAAACTTTGTAAAGTTTATAACTCACATGAATGATACCACCATGAAAATCCCCCTCCAATATTGAATGGAAGATGTCATACATGTGTATTGCAAGATTAAAAAACTACACAAAGAACAATACAAATTCAACATTTTTATATTAAAGGTAAGATCATGCAGTTACATTCAAGACGTTGATGAACTTGAAGACATTATAAATTCAACATGTATACATTAAATGTACAATCATGCATATTTTGATGAACTTAAATCATGCACAAATTCACACAATCATGGAAATCTCCTCCAATACTTCTAATTTATCTCTATCACTGGTCAATTTGACTTTGGTTCGTCCGATTTATGGGAATCTTATAGATAAAACATTTAAATAGTCATTCAGCTATTTTTGCTGACAATAACCTGTGTTTTTGTTTAATATGTTTATCGGTTCTTATCCTTCTTCGTTCTTATCAACTATTACAGAGTTTTCAGTTATTAGCTGTTTCGCAATATACAACATGTTTTGACGAATACTGTTGTCAACGTCATTATGCAGTTCTTTTTTATCTTAGATCAATTACTTATTTGCCACGATTTTGGCTCCAAGGTCATCCATCTAGCATTTTCGATGTTGAAGAAGTGTCTCAAAAGTATTTTATTCTTCCCAGTAACCTGTTTCAGCTGACATACTTCTCGTCGTTTCTTTCAAAATATTCGCAAACTCAAAGAAACTTGGTGTTACCAGTACATATACAATTATATCCACTTCTTTATCACAAACCTCAATATTTATTGGTTTCAAGAAAACAATCTTGGATCGTTTGGCAGTTTTTTTCATGAAATTCATCACAGTGCAACGTTGACAGAAAATGTTTCAATCCCAACGTTGAAGAAACGTGATTTTTTTGATTTTTTGTTTGTTATAAAATCGTTATAAGTAAAACATAATTAGCTTTGAAAAACTTAATTGTAAAATATATTTGTTTCTCGGAATTGAGAATGAAAAGTAAAGAAATAAAATATAAAATTAGCAGAAAAACAAGAAATGAAATCACATTTGCTGTAAATTACTTTACAAGAACAAAATATAATAAAAGAATTTTCAAGCAAACCAACGTCTGAGATTCAATTATAATAAGATTCGCTGCAATAATTTCGACTTCGCTTGAATCGTTTTAATGCTTCACAAAAATATTTCAATGTACAACATCTGAAACAATCTGAACACGATAAAGTAATGTAGGCTTTATCTACATTTTTTAATTTACTTCAACCTGAAGCCTCATTCAACAATTTATGTTTATAATAATTCATTTTTTTTCAATTTGTCAGTGGTGTCAGGAGCATATATTTAATGTAAATGAAACTATTCTTTCTTTAAGCATACTAACCATTGATACAGTTTATTTTCTAATACTGTATCTATTCTAGAAAACTATATTTATTTATTGTTGAGGTTCAGACCAGCTACATGAAGATTTTAGTCGACTATCGGAAAAATATATTTTCCACCAAAGTACGTATATCTATATGTATTAACATTATATCATGTTTCATGTTTATATATA
>JARUHE010321824.1:0-11383 GCA_031471125.1 Archaeomysis grebnitzkii | reverse complement strand
ATATGTTAAGGTGGCTCAAAAAAGTCAAACTATTATTATGTTCTCTCCACAAGTTTTTTTATTCTTTTTGGTATAAAACGTATGTCTGCAAAGCTAATTTTTTTATTAATAAATTTGAATGTACAATGTTTATATAACTTTGCAGGCATTAATGTGAAGGAATTTTTAAGCTGCTGCCCTCAGCCGCCCATGGCTCGCTCTTCAGACCACATGAACAATGGAGCCTTATCCAACTGTGGACGGAGATGGTACAGTTGGATCAAGCTCCATTGTCAATGTGGTTTGAAGAGGAAACCCTGGACGGCTGAGGGCAGCAGCTTAAAATTTATTTCACATTAATGCCCGCAAAGTTATAAACTAGTGTGCACCAGAGAGTGATTTATCATTGGTATAATTTTTAGTTTGATTTATATTTTTTGCTAAATTTTAATTTTTACAGAAAACATTGTTGTGTATATATACTATTTTTCACAACAATTAAGCTATCATAAACACACCCCTAAAATGATATATGGTATGGCGAGATTGAGGAAGAAACAACTATTTTAAAACAAAAATGGAAAATAGTGGAAAGAGGAGAGATGGGCGACAAAAATTATATTTATACTATTCATAATAGTATATTTATATAACCTTAGGTCTTAGTTCAGTTATAGAATAATCTACATTTGTCCTGATTCTAAAAATGACTTTTATTTTGCGGTATCAGTTCCAATTTTTGAGATATGAAAATAATACTGGAAACATGAAAAAACATGTCACCTTTCTTTGGTACAAATATTATGAAAATTAAAGCAGCCTTTAAATATTCACCTATCAAGCTGAGTTTTTGTAGCTAAAAAAAACAAAAACAAGGGTTCTGGAGACAATGTAAAAAAATTACATTGTTTTTTGTATCACCCTAATATATATGTATATATACTGTATATATTGTATTACCAATTAATTATTCTTTATATTGTTTTTTTCTAACTTCAATATTAAATATTTTAGCTCTTCTACTATCTCTGCAAGTTTTTTTAATAAATTTAATGTTCAGGTACATATTTTCAGCTGGTGGTTTTATTTTCATTTTTGACAATGTTGTCCTTTGAGACAGGTGTATGCTATATGTGATGTTCTTCAATCCACCAAGTTATGCTGATCTATGATATGTCTTTGGGACGAGCATTCAAAATGTCATTTCTAATAAAAAATAGACATGATATACGTGAATAATAATTGTTTTTAGTTATGAACGACTTTACTGATTTTTATTATATATTTTTTTTATTTCAGGTCGATTAAGAAAATGAATAAACGGAACAAATCAGAAGCTACCAACATGGACGAAAGGTAATTATTTTTTCTTAATTAACTGTTACATAGGTAAACCATTTTGTAATGAAAAATCTTTGATGTGAAGCCATCGTCCAATTGCATAATAGTACAACGGGTGGGCTAACATACTTTGCATTTTTATGAAAGTGTTAATTTTATTACAGAGGTATACAACATATAAACACATTTTGATGTTGAATCATTGCCCACATATCTCCCGGTGTGCAATGGCCCCACATCAAATCTTATCTTTCATATACTAGTCTATATCTTTGCCCAAATTAGTGGAGCATATGCTTAACATCATATGTAAACCGTACCACTATGATGCAACAAAAAAACATTTGCGTGTCGGAAAGGTTCTGTAAACTAAAAGAGTTTTTCTTCACAGACAAAATGCAACACAGCACAATAAAGAAGAAGTGCTTCAAATCATGAAAATATCTTTTGATTTAGCTTTAGCTCTCAACTGGTTCCCTGTTCGGTTGTGGAAAACCCCTTTTCCAACTTGGATGGTATGTATCATCTGAGGTTACAATATTGCTGAATACTGTCATCCATTCAACATCTGTGATTTGAACACCTTTTTACATAATTACAAAATTAAAGAGTTGAAACATACAGTATCTTTTAGCATTTAATGAGTTATTAAAAATACTTAACCATAAAAAGTTCACTTTTCATTCTGTATTCAAATTTTGTCTTCATTAGATTTTTTGTTACAATTTTATTACAACAATATATGAAATCTTAAATTATTTGATTAACTAACATTCATATTTTTGCAGGTTGGTTTATGTGGCTTAGGATCTTCCATTATAGGATTACATAATGTGATGAAATCGTTGAAAATAAAAACAAATTAAGTTAAAAATGTTGAAAAGTTTAATTAATATTAATTTTTGCTGTGTATTAGTTTTTAATAAGTTTCATTAAATATGATATTAATCAAACTGTTATTTTATTTTGATTCATACATGAAAACTAAATATCGTGCCTTTCAAGTAATGCTCATACAATGAATGGGTTTCCCTGTAGTAAAGGCACATCTTTCCTACTCAAACTCAGTAGCTATCAGTATTAAATAACTAGGCTGCAGTACAGTTTCTTGAAATGGCAATGCTACTGTTGAATAAATTTGTTATGACTTTAATGTTTTTAATATCCATCATAGTACAAATAGTATATTAAACTAATCTCAATATAATATATATATTCTGTGTCCGAAAAGCTTAGGAATCTTTGAATTAAGTCATTCATGCAGTTATTATTTGCATACTTTTTGAATTCACAAAACCTATTACACTTTAAACCTCCATTCCATATGGGGACTTAAGACAGCGTTGATGGAACTGTGTTTAGTCTGAGAACCGTTGCTACCGTCAAGTGAACCCAAGCAGCACCAAAGATGGTTGTTTTTCTATCATTTGTTTTCAAACCGTTTCAATCATTTTACATCTTTTGGTATATATGAGGTAGGCATTGGTGTTTCTTATTTAAACATTATGTTTGGTCCTCTAGCACTGTATAAGAATATGTATATATTAAGTAAAGGAATAGTTTAATTTCATGGTCGACTTTTCATAATAACATTACTTTGAAATCAGTTTTTAGTTACTTATTCAGATCCTAACCGAGCAACAACACTACGTGAATTCCATGTGGCCATATACACTAGAGAAAGAAGCCACGTTTTAAATAGGTAGGAACCATACGGAGACATCTCTGGCGAAAACCATGTTGCACTTTATACGTATTTATCACGTGTGTGCTAGTGACAGATTCACGTTGTCTTACGTGAATGTTATTTCTGGGTATTTATTTGTTGTGTGATCTCAAGTAGGTTTTAGTTTGAAATGTTTGGTTTTTGGTAAATATTAAAAGTCGATAAAAATATATTTGTATTAATACATGACAAACTATCTACAGATATAGAACTGTACAATTAGACACATTAAATAATCATAAGTAGACCAATGGAACAAAATAAAATAATAACTTCTGAAAAATTCAAATTTGAAGTGTATTTTCAAAGTTAAATAAAATTTGAATTCAAGAATATTTTTGTACTGAAATGATTTTTTTGTTTTTTTTTTCAAAAAAAACCCTAAAACTTACAATAAAAGAAAAAGAGCATTATGAATATTTTAAATTAGAAGAGTTTTTTGATTGCCTTGTTATAGTAAAAATAACCTAAGCAACAAGAATATTTAATATTTATCATAATTAACTTGTGTTTCTATTAGGTTTAGTACTTGCAGTGTTTTGAAATATAAAGGTATTGAAAACTTTATTATTGAATTTATATTTTCATTAGTATATTAAAACCCCAACAATAAATTTGTTAACAGTTAAAGTAACATAAGCTTCTTTTACATTTTTAAAATTGATTGTTTTTTGACCTTCTTAGAGATTGGTTGTTAATAATAGAACGATAAATTTGTTGATTTTATACATCCAATGTTTGTGGGATGTTGCTAAATTTTTGAGATAATAATAATGCCATTTTAAACAAAGTTGAATTTTCATGGAAGTTTGCCTTCAAACATGGTTGTTTAAACAAAAATTAATTCTTGAGTTAACTGTTGATAATTTGATAGACTTTTACCTTTATTGTTGTAAATTAAAACGAACTTAGAAACTAAATATTTAACTTTAAAAATGTTATATTACATAAAATTGAAAATAATCATAAAGTACAAAATGAAATCAGAATATTAATATATATGAATAAATTTCCACAAGCAAGTTAATTTCTATGAATTATTCTTTACATTCATACAAAAATTCTTAACATTATTTACGGAAACTTTGATAACATTTACATTAAAACAATAATAAATCGACACTAAAATAAATTCTAGACATCAATTAATGTTAAATATTAATGAAGACCTTACACATTAATTATAAGCCATTCTAACATTACAAACAAAACAATAATGGATGGATGAGAGACAAAGTGTGCCAAGTGGTATAATTATAATATATGACAGTAGATGGCTGAGAGACAAAGTATGCCAAGTGGTATAATTATAATATATGATAATGGATAGCTGAGAGACAAAGTATGCCAAGTGGTGTAATTATAATATATGATAATGGATAGCTGAGAGACAAAGTATGCCAAGTGGTATAATTAAAATATATGATAATGGATAGCTGAGAGACAAAGTATGCCAAGTGGTATAGTAACTCCATTGGATTGGCCTTTTTTGGTCTCTCATCCTTCTATTTTAAAGCTACTATTCCTTATGTTGTTTTGTTTCAGCCTTAAAAATATTTAGATGAAAACAAACATTTTACTTCAACCATTCATTATAAGTTAATGTTTGAATATTATTAAAGTAATACGTTCTTAAGTAAACTATGTTAGATTTTGCTTGTAAAATCTAACTAAACCGTTTTAAATGCTTTGAATTATTTAAACAACAAGTCTTTAATGTTTAAGAGCATTTTAATGAATTAGTTCAAAAATAAAATTAAAAATTCAGGTAATGTTGAAAATGGCTTATAAAATAATACAGAGTTGAACTATCTAACAATAACTATAAATAAGACAGTTCTACATGCAAAGGTTTTACATAAAATTATTTTATATTATATGAATATATTTGTGTTACTTACAATTTTATATTTATGCAAGCTTGAAAGATATTATAAATATGTTTTTATGAAATAATTTGTGGAACAAATAATATTCTCAATGTTTGGTTATTTCACAACCTTAAGTTTTGAAATTGGTAAATTATAAAATATTTAATTAAAACTTATTCGATTTTCATAATGAATCCAATTTTTTTATAATAATATTAAACATGGTTTGAATTAATTATTATTTTCGTTTCATTATTATTTACAAATTGAAAGTTTATAAATGTTTTATTTGGCTTTTTAACTGTTTTAATAAAGCAATTGTTTATTTAAGAAAATAATTATTTGCATTCAGATGAGGCAAGTTTTTTTCTTATAAACCTTTTTTTTTGTTTGAAATGGTCAAATGTATAATAAAAGTCTTTTGATTTCTACATTTATTATTTCCTTTCCTCAGTTGCAAAGATGTTAATGTAATGTTAGAAAACGGTCGTTTCCTAGAAAAAATAAACGTTTTACTTATTTAAAAGTCAAAGTTTAACTTTATGTTTATAATAAAAAATTACAAAGACTTTATTACGTTTTAACTGTTAAGTAATAAGAATTATGTTAGTCTCTATTTACATACAAATAAGTAATTTGAAATTTCAAATAATTTCTTTGATTTGAAAATTAAAACTTTAAAATCAAATTTGAGCATAATTAGATTTTGTTGAAGTGGCTTCATTTTTTGTAATAATTTTTCGTTTGATTTAAAATATAAATTTATAATTGTTTTCAATAAACATACATAGCTTTTTTGTCCTGCTATCAATACAAATTTATAACCTAATTTACCATTATTATAATTATAATTAGTATTATGCCATCTAAAATACTTAAAGCAGTTTACCTGATTTACGTGAATGAATCTATCTATATATGATTTTTATTTTCAAAAGCTTTCTAATTTCCGAAAACTCAATCCTTGTTTCATAGAAACTAAAGCCTATTGAACACTATGAGCTATTTCTCATATATATAAAACTTGACATTCCAAGCACGGTTATGCTTTTAATATATAAATCAATGCTTGACTAAAACTCGTTACATATATTTATTCCTACACACTCCAGCAAAATGTATTTATAAGTAATAAAACATAAGTTTCTTTCAAGTCAGTTTCACACTTAGAACAAACCATCGAGATCCTTTCTCTCAGAAGTCTTTCACTAAAGAGTGCTTTGGGTCACACGACGGAGTTAATCTTTTCATCCGACTCAAACTGCGACAATTCCTTACTTTTTAGGTCCAAAAGATGGGCCTTCTTTCCACTCTCAGGGCCAAATAACAGGAGTCCCTTCCCATTTGAAGCCCAAATTTCGGTGGTCCCTTCCCCATTTCCCCTTCAGCCGGTATTACTGTACATGCAATCCCTAGAGCAGCGGCATTTCCGAACGATGTCCACGTCCTTGATGTATTTGGTGCCGTCGTTGCAGATCATGGCGACTTTCTTCTTCCGGTAGCGCTTCGGCTGGCAGCAGAGGGCGCCACAGTCACCCTTGCAAGTGTACTGCCGGATGGCGCGCCGAGACCGGCATCCGTAGTCGTACACGTGCGCCTTCTCTGTCTCCCGGCGGCACGAGGGGGCTGCAAAAGAGAGGGAATGTTTTAGTTGCACTTGGTTGCTCAAGAAAATTGTACCAGACGGTGTTAAATTGTATACAGTTTGTGTATACTATCTACACAACCTAATTGAATCGTGTATGGAATGGTACTGAAACATATCATACTCATGCATACGACCATATACAATTATATTGAATCAGATACAACTCGTGTAAAAGAGCGTATAATATTTATGGATCGTATTGATCTTACATAAATTTATTGAATAGTATACGAGATCAAAGAAAAATTATTGTGTACGATATCATACTACGTTAGATACGATATTGTATACAATCATATTTAATCTTGAATGAATCGTCTAAGAGATCGTATATAATCATACTGCAAATGTGTGTACCCAGTCAGAAAACTATCGCATTGTCCTGTACTCTAAATATGATATTTATCGTAGGATTATTTATTTATATCTTTAGTATTAATATATAGTTGATTGTTGTATATAAATACATATAACATTCATTTGAAATGAAACATTTTTTAAAGACAATTTTATAGGTCTACATAGGTAATAATAATAATTTTTCAAACTTGAAAAGCACCCTTCATAAAATCTATAATTATAACTAATGTATCATTTGTATCTTTAGCTAAGCTACTATTTATATAAACGACATGTTTAAGATAAAATTAGGGTGTTAACCTATTTTTCTTTGTAAATGGAAGTGTAATTATGTGTAATTATAGTTAAAATACTTTGGTAAATGGGATACTTATCTATGGGCAAAAAAATCTTTTGTGGAGATACTGACAAGATATATCATTGAAAATCACAGAGTATCCCATGATAAAACATCTAAATAGTAAAACAAGATAACATCAAGATAAATAAATATTGTTACTCAAATAAACTCTGACTAGGTAGTGAGTACATTTCAGAACACCTTCTATAACATATTAAACCTAAGTGAAAATTATTTTAAAAATAAATATTTTTTTCTGGACAATAGTACAAAGAATCAAAAACTACACACCAAACATTGAACATAGATTATGTACAAACACGCAAAATGCCCATATCATTTTTTTATAAGCTAAACAAAACCATAGCTGAGCTGTTGTAATATATTCAAAAATACAAAAAATGGATTGTAAATATATTTTATTTACATATACGGTTATTAATATTGTTTGTATATAGTTGATATATATAAAATTGTACTATTTAAAAATTATGAACTAATTGTTTGAACTTTTATCAAATACAAAATATCTCAAACCATATAGCATGATTCGACAAATAATGATCTTTTGAATTGAATGTTCATATCTTTTTGCAATATATATAACTTTTTATAATGTAAAATTTAGATGATAATTTAGATTTAAGAAGATTCATATTGATTGGTGTTCAGTATAAGTGATATAGTTTAACAAATGCGTAGACAATGTTACAGAAGTCAAATTGTTTAATAATACAACGTTTTAACAAACAAACAAAACTTTTGTTCATTACACATTTTTTATTTGTAAGGAGAAAATTATAAGCTCCCTAAAACATAATTTATAGGAAAGTTTATTTGTTTTACTAATAACCTCAAATAAAACAAAATTAAAGCACATCTATTAATTTTTTGTTATAAAATGAATAATGATTAATAATGAAAGTAAGGCATGCTCATTATTTGTTTATTATTTACATGCTTATTATTTGCATTCATCTAAAATGGTTCACTGGATGCACCACGGAACAACCACGAAAGCTTAAGGATTAGTTGGTGACGCAGCCATTACGAACTCGACTTCATTACCCTGAGTGCAGAACTTTCCGCCCCAGCCGCTGTGGCACCGACAACGATAGCCGCTTCTCCGCCGTCTGCGTCGACAAGTCCCTTTTTTACACTTATGATCGGCGCAAACATCTTTCTTAACTGCAATTACATCGAAATGTGTTGGCTTTCTCAAACTAATCAAAAATCTTTGACACATTGAGAACAAATCTTCAAAAATATTGACACACTGAAGAACACATCTTCAAAAATATGTGAACAATTGGTATGTAATGTGTATTCCCAACCATAAAAAGGCCACTTAATAGTTTGTATGTAAGTTTTCTACAAAAAATATTGTCTAAGCTACATAATGTGGAATTGTAAGCGTGCTCTTTGAAAAGTGTTTGTAATAACCTTGGGTTTAAAAATATATTAGTTATTGCAAGAAAAACAAATGCATTTTGTACCAATTAATATGAAGTCATTTGTGAGGAAATGTGCAACTGTTTGTAATGGAAATTCTACTTAAAGGACAACCTACATTTCAAGTGATTATCATTCATTGCATTGCTACACATGGGAAAGAAACTTATTTACCTTTGGAGACAGTGACTCGGTTTTTCTCTGGCACATGTCCTTCGTCATGCTGTTCGGCATCACCACAACCAGGCACTACTTTGTTTTGCTTCTCGCTCTCTGACAAGTCTTGTAACCTCAAGTTGATGTCAACTCTGCTTAGGCAACCTTGAATAGACACCATTAAAAGGTACAACATAGAAAATAAGTTGTGTTATTAAACATTAATGTCTGCTTGCACGTACAACTTAAAACTACTTTAGAGTTATTTTTTAAAATAATTATTCAACGGTTTAATAATTTTAATAACAGTACATTTGATCTATTACGGAAACTCACCAATAAACGAAGTTGTGTTCCTCAAATGCCAAGTTGTTCGAGCATACTCAGCCACATCTGCAGGAACACCTCCTATGAAAAGGGGTGAGTTAATCTCAATGTACTTTTCTTTTCCTGCATTAATCATTGATCTTGAGGGACCACCATCCACTTTCAATGTGAAGTTTTGCTGCACAGCAATCAGTTCTACAGTGTGTTCCTTGCCATCACTCACTAACTCATAACTGAAAAACGAAAATGTGAACAAACTTTAATGTTATTTACACAAAAAAATATGAAAAAATTATCATAATTTGGTGAAATGAAAAATGAGTGAACTTCCAGCTTATTCATGTGAAGCTGAGCACCATCTTGGTGAGGTGTACACTTAACCTACAGATAATCGAAGATGTTTTATTTTCATCAACCACACAGCCGCATAGCTCTTCAAGGTTTGAAGCGAAACTATCATTATAAGAAACGCTTAAATAGTTTTGGATCCAAAATAAAAGACATATTGCTGATAGAAATAAAAATAAATCAAGGGAAATAAAAAATGTAAAATGTCTTACCTGAACATGGTGGATGCTGGGTAGTTGCCAACGTCATAGCTGATCCTCAGCCTTCCTCTGAACATCTCGACGGCAAGATATTCGCGATTCTGCTTCGCTCCATGGTACACCAAAACTCCATCTTGAGCCTTCGTCATGAACTTGATGGTGAGGTTGAGGGCGTTCTTCATGGATGGTGGCTTTAATTGCAGGAAACTTCCCTTGTCAACAAATGTCACTGCAGTTTGGTATTCACAATACTTTCCTGAAACAATTTATTCCAATCAATTATTTGTTTCATTTCTAAGTAAACATTGTTATAAAACCAAAACTTTAAAAGCTAGAAACCAAACTTTCATTTTAGTTAACTCTGTGAGAAACATAGTTCTAACAATAACCGTTATTTAAAAAATTAAAAAATGTTTGTAAAACGTTGGTTGGCGAAAATGCATAGTTCTTAAAATGAAAATGGTTTTCAAATTTTAAAAAAATACACAAAAAGATATTATTTAAAAAAATTTTGTTCAAAATTAATAGTTCTTCATTTCATTCTAAGATTCTATTGTTTTAAAATAATAAAAAATTTACAAACCCAATTTTTGATTTTGGTTTACCCTGACAAAAATATACTTCAAACAATAGCTATTATTTCAAATTATACAATTTTTTTAAACAAATTATTTAATAAAAGTGGTTGTGCATGTGTAGTTCTTCATTTTATTCTAATAAAACATTTATGTAACACTAAAAATATAAAAAGGATTTATCAATTTAATAACTATTATTTGAAATAGCATAATTTTTAATAATACAAAAATAATGAGAAATGGTTTAAATTAAAAGCCATATATTTTAATTTAAACAAAAATTACTCTAAAGACAATACTGAAAAACTTCGTCTGGATGACAAAAATGACAACGATAAAAATTGAAACCATATACTGTATGTATGAAGCTTTTCTCCTTTTATTCACACGCATGGTAAAAATTTAACAACACACAAAACTATGGTATTCATTTATAATAACTGTTCAATTATTAAAAAACATATTTTATTATTATATGTATTTAAAAGAACAATTGTATTCTGTATTCTGCATAGTCAGTCTTGTGTTAATGTAATAATTGCATGTTAGCATGTTACATTGTATGACATACGATGATACAATAAATCATAAAATTAAAAAATTAAATAAACACTATTAAAAACTGACCATAATATGTAAATTACATGCTATGTGAACATTATTTAATTTTCAATTTAATCTAAATTCTAGTAATTCATAAAAACAAGCACGAGTAGATGCTACGCATTAAAAGCTGTTAAAATGTTAAAAATGTTTCTATGATTGTGTAATTTTTTAATACAATTCTATATATTATTATATTAACACTTTTCTTTCATTTGTTTCTAATAAAAATATCTCTAAGCCTTCAAAACAATTTTGGTTAATCATGAATTTGATGATAAATTGGCTAAGTCTAAAAACTCCTAAAATATCTGTTATTTAAAAAAAATATAAATTTTAGGCAAAAAGGTCCTTCAGGAATTCCACTTTTGAATTTCCTGTTTTTTCATTTCTTTTAAATAAAATTTTCTCTAAATCTTCAAGTTTTTTTTATAAAATTTATGTTTTAATAAGT
>JARUHE010321813.1:0-11383 GCA_031471125.1 Archaeomysis grebnitzkii | reverse complement strand
TGAAAATTTGATGCAAAAATACTAAAAAACAAACAAGTTATTAAGAAAATAAAAACTTGAACCTTTTGTTGAATATCCAGACGACGCAGACGACGAATACGACGCAGACAACGCAGACGACGATGACGACGACAACGGAATAGTAATACCTATATCTTAACTTCGTTTTACTCCAACCAAAAAGCTTCAAGTATAAAAAATAAAATACTCAAAAAAATATACGAGCAAAAATGTCAAAAATTCTTCTAATAATGCGATATATTGGTGTAAAAGTGGATAGTGTCGTGAAGTGTGAAACCAATGAATTCCCGGTCGAGTTAAGTATGTTCAAAATTTAAATTACATTTAAAATTATCAAATTAAATAGGTAGGGTAATTAGCAATATACAATGGAACTAATAATAATAATAAGAAATATATAATAATAATAGAACTAACAATAATAAGAAATACATATACAATAACAATAACTAAAACAAAAATGAACTTTTGTACGTTTCGATGTAATTTTACGGTGGAATGGACAATAAATTAACAACGAATGTTGCTCAAATTTACAGCCGTTTAGACATTCAACCTCGGTAATTTCACGGTAGAATGGACAATAAACTAACAACGAAATCAAATTTACGGCCGTTTCCAAGTTCAAGCTGGGTAAATTTACAGTATTTTGTATTGTTTGAGAACCTGAATTTTACAACACATTAGTATGTTAAATTGCCGAGCTTTTAGCCCATGTAAATTTACTTCCCATTGGATGGGGAGCGATGCTGCCATTCCAATGTATCGTAAATTTACAGTTTTTTCTAACAGTGTTGTTATAAAGCCATACAACCTTCTTATAAAAGATCTGATTAGTTCCTTTAATTTACGAAAAATGTATAGTTATTTAGAAGATAAAATTGTAGTTTCCTACAAATAAATATTACAAATTCAATGAAAAAATAATTCTGAATTTAATCAAAATTAACTTACATCATATCAAAGCTGATCTCTAGCAGATGGATCTGTTCTACCATTTCATATTTCCCGTACAACATTGTAAGGCAGGCTGTGCTGGCAAAGTCTTCAATACCTTCATAAAGAAAATGATGGAACATTCACAATCAAGAAGTATATTCAAATATTTTCATAAAGCGATAGCATGAGACTCATTTGTTAAAATCTCACAGATAATACGACAGTCAACAACAAAGGAGAAGACTACTTTAGGTTGTGTATTAAAAAAGACATTCTAGCGTTGAGACACTTCCTCACACCAATCAACAATATGAAATTTTTCCAAACGTACTAAAACTAGACAGCTATAATACAAATCATCCCCCGTCTATAGTCAATCTTGAGCCCCCATAACCTCCTCTACTAATTCGTAGAGCACCAGAAAGGAACATCCACTCGACGATGCAAACAAACGTCTCACCTGAAATACAACAAAACATTTATGGCTCATTAGAAGCTGGAAAAACATCTACTACAAGGATGGCAACCTTCTCACCCATGTGGATTAATTGTGAACTCATTTTTTTAAGAATTGGACTGTTTTTATAATTTCGAAAACTATATGGCTTCACTCTTTTTGATAATACAGAGCAAAACTATTTTACAGGTGACTTCAATGGCATTATTTTCATTTCAAAGGACCTTTTTAAACGTTTTATGCTGAAGCTCTTGTTATTCCTTCAAATTAAAAAACGCAACTTTTCCCTCTTTCCCTGGTAATTTAACATATTTATGATTTTCTTGTATTTCATAATAAATTGTTGCATTACATTTTTCTGACAGTTAAACTACCCAGTCGAAAATTATCGTCATACATAAATTGTGAAACGAGATACTTCAGAGTAAGGCATGGTCGATTTAAGCCGTTTGAATACGCCGTGAGTACCATTTAAGTACCTTTTAAGAAAATATTGTCTAGAAATGGAAACAATTACGACACTAGATTATCTAAGTGTTTAAAAATTAATATATTCAAAAATATTCCAATAGGCAGAAATCGAGATAAAAAAACTACTTTGTTTATTTTAGTGTTGAGCTTAGACAGATAACAGTATCAAAAACTATCATGATAAATTTAGATGTAAACTTTGTTGGAAAGCGATATCATAAACTACCCTAAACAACGTCATTATTAAAATATGAAATAAAAACAGCACTAAACGGTTAATCAACATCACAACAGGTAGACAACACGACGATAATTTCCAACTGGGTATGGTAGTAAACTAAATAACATTATCTTTGTTGGGAACGATAATGTATTAAAGATTGAAAGAAATAAGCTTACAATAATTGTTCAAATTTCAAACGATTTAGATTGATCACTTTTTAAAAAGTTAAAAATGAGATTTGTCATCATAAAACGAAATTATTAAAGCTCCCAAAAGTTACAACTACCTGAAAAGACAACATCATAAATCTTAAAGCATACTGGCAATGAGAGACTAACAATTTATACAAAGAAAATATGTTCAAAATTTAATACAAACTAAGTTATGTACAGTGGACGACAATGAAAGCTTGTGACTCCAGTCAAACCAATACCTGGATTATTTGAAAATACTTGTAATTTTTCATTGGATAGGTCAATATGTCATAAGTTTTACTGAATATGGATCTGATTCAAATGATTATGTGAACGTTTTCGATGATAAACATATTGTTTCTTTTGAACATAAGTTAATTAAATGAAAGATAACATTTTTACCGAGCATACTGTATATCCGCTTGGAATTTGTTTATGAAATTTGTAACAGGACCTACTAACATGTCCCTTATTGACAAACAAGTTAAATTTTTCCGAAATTTTTACCGGAAGTGCAAACTTTTGGTACGTTCATATAAGACGATACATGCGTCCGTCACAAAATGTATATCCAACATAAAAAAATATTTACGCCTAAAAAATGGGTTTGTTTCTATTGAAAAGCTTTATTATCATATTTTGCGTACTTTTAATTTTATTTACGTTTCATTTTACAAGTATTACCCTCCTCCCCCCCCAAACCCTCCCCCCTGAAATAATATAAAATAAACACGTAATATAAAAGTTATAATGTTTTCATTTCTCATTTGTTTTAAAAACTTTACACAGATAGAAACAACCAAGACATATTATATAAACATGAAAATTAGTAGTACAGTAAAACTCCTGAAACGTAGAATAATAAAACTAAGAAAGTTCCGAAAACTTAGACTCATTAAACAGATAAATCCTAAAACGTCCACATCATTTCTATGTATACAAAGAAAACGTGACATAAAGGCAGTGGTAAGTTTGTTAAATTTTATGCTTGGAACGGAGATTCTTCCTATAACGTAGGCAACATTTCGGTCTATGCTTCAGGAGTTTTGCACAAGATCTTATGTCACATATTCTGTAGCTGGCCCTGCAACCCCTGAACTGTTGAACGCATTTATGAAGATAAGGTAGCCAATATTATCATTCTTGTCTTTTTCATCATAAACATCAGGTATCAGTCTGCCCATCCTAGAGTCGTAATGGTTCAACAGTAACAAGGGGAATATTTCCATATCAATCAGATAAAGAATGTCTCTCATATATCTGTAAGTGATGGGCCTGCCTAGCTTGAATGTTTAATAACCTGGTATATTTGCCTTAATATAACTGTGTCGTATCTGTGTGGAAGGCGTAGCATGAGACAAGGAGTTTTATAAGATCCACAAAGTCTATAGAAGTGTTTTACACTCTCAACATTTGATGCTCACCCCTATCGATATATGTCCTTGCATCACAATACAATATAATTTGTATTTTTGAAAGGAGTTTTCATTCTCGCTGTCTTCGTTCGCCAGGCATCCATTATTCTCCGAGGATGTTATGAAAACATCGGTTGTATCATTCGATGATCTTTTCTTCAAGAATTTAGAATATTTAGTTTTTTTTTCAAGACTTATTTCTACAAATTTGATAACTATTACAGTTTATATTTACGATTATTACTTAAGATAATAACATTATGTATGAAAGTATTATATAAACAAAGCAATTTGTTTAAAACGTGAAGATACCACAAAATTATAAAAACAAAGAAAAATATATATTTTGCTATAAATTATGAATATATATTTTAAAATCATAATATAAAATACCTAAATTATGGAAACAGCTATATCGTTTGATTTTGATGTTCGAAATCCAAAATAAACTGTTACATACAGGCCGTTTGTATAAAATCTCTGCATACCGTCCGACTGAGCTTCTTTCTGCGCGTACATACAGTATATGTACGCACCTAACTTCATATGTAAAAATAGTCTATTAAAATTGCTAAAAAAAACTTTTTAATATTTTCTCTGCAAAGACCAACCGATTAATTGATAATTAAAAACAATAAATAGTATATAAGTTTATGTTCTTTCATTGAAGAAAAAACATAGTACGAGAGCCGTGTAACCTTTCCATCACTGTAAAATGCCCATACTAGACTGACGCGAAAGAATAGTCAATTTTGTAACACCAAAATGAAACAACACTTTTCAGATAGCACTAGTGGTTTCCTATAACAGAAAAAAAGATTTGGGTTTCTATCATTAATCTACACAAATCTAGAGACATTCAAAAATTAGTATTTTTTACGTTCATATATGTACGTCTGGAAGGGTTAATAATAATACCGTAAATACAATTGGATAACTAGCAACCTAACGTTTTAACATTATGAGTTACCAAATGAGAAAATTCTTTCATAAAAAAAAACAAGATATTACAGTTTTCATTGAGAGGTTTTAGAATAAAGATTGTTCAAAATCAGTTGAACATGCCAATATATTTTAAAATTTCGAAAATCTTAAAAATATGAAAGAATAATTTTGAACAGGAAGTATACATTGACATTTGCATTTTTCCTCTTTGTCGTTAGATTATTGTAACGCGTATTGGCTTAGACGACACTCACATGCTTTCAATATCCTCCACTGTACAATTTTGTACATTATAATGTTATTATAATATTTTTTTAAAGCAGTCAATTATTTAATAATAGAAAACATACACGTAATGTAATGTAGACCTACATGCATTCCCGCACTGTTTTAAAAAAATATTAATTTTTCTGTATTGCATGCAAGTTTCACACAGATTCGTCCACAAATAGAAGAGAAGGTGCGATTTTACTAAATTATCGTCATTGAGAGAACCAAATCGTCATGAAATTGTTTTGGCCAAGTGAAGAGGATTACAGTTTTATTTTGTTTGTTTTTTATTAGATAGAGATAGGGTAAAATTCGGAATTGCGTCCACTTGTGGTACTTTATTTTGAAAAAATGATATCTCACTCATCAGTTGCGCCATAACATTCTAGTTTGGCATATTGTGTTCTGGAAAAAAACATCTATATTTCCATAATTATCAAAATCTTTAAATAAAAAGCATGTTTTTACTATATAGATTTAAGTAAGTTGATATATTTATGTAATAAAAAGGCGGTCGGTTGAGTAATCACTTACCCATGCTTACCCAAAAAATTGTTTTCGCTTGCTGTTCAATGGTGGTTGATCTGTACCTCAGCATTGCTTACACGTGTATTTTGCTTTGTATTGTCGATATATAACAAATTTAAAAACAGTAAACATTGTTGTATGAATCCTAATCAATCCGGATTGAACAACAAACCAACTAACAAAAACGTGCACACAACACAATCAACTCAAGTTTTCAAAGGTAGAAACAAAGGTAAATAATATTTGGAGCTTTTATATAAAATGTCTAATCGAGCTTAACCAATTTCTGCCCCGCTTCACATATCAACCTTAATATTACTTTCCACATCAGTTAATGTATATCCTAAGGATATGTATCCGACATATGGCGCTTTCTCCAAGCTGGGGTAAGCTAAGCATACGAGACTTTAAGGAATTACAGCCACGTTCAAATCCCAATGAAATAGCCTTAGAGCGGACTCAAACCGGCGCTGGTGAGATTTGCTTATGCCACATTCATCTCCAGGTAGTGTTCGTATCCACCCAGCTACACTATAAGATACTTTCATTTACAAGTTTAATACTTTTTATTTCTACAAATAAAAAATATTAAATTTCCAATTAGGTTAGTGGCCATTATTGTTTCATTTTCTACTCATTCGGCCCCTATGCTGCTACTTCAATATTAAGCCTCAGTAACAAAATACTTTAAATGACAGAATAGCTTCTAGATTAGTTATAGTACAGTGATAATAAAGTCGACGTATTTCAACTTTGTACCGCACTTTTTGTTTTTTTGACTTGGCTTAAGAATCAGATTGAAAACGTGCCCTATAGAAAACAATTTTGGAGCATCTAAATGACGAGACAAAGAGCCTATACACTAGTTTAATATAGGTTGGAAAAACGTAAGGTTCATGAAAATTTTTTTTTGTTACTTGTAATGTTAACAAATTAACTTTTATAAACTCATACGCATGTAGAGTATACTAAATTCGATTTTAAGCATTTATATTATCTATAGCTTTTCAGAAACGGTGCCTAGACTCAAGGCTGAACATTCACTTGGTGAGACTCTGAGCTATATGAAACTTAAGACCCTTCTTTTTGACGAGTTACTGTTCAAACAACAAAATATTTTAAAAAATGAGGCCTCCGATGGTGTGTGGCCCTAAGCTATAGCTTGTTTAGCATATAAATACGACCAGCACTGCGTAGATTCTAACCATGCACCGTTTGAAAATTTTATAACAAACTTTGAGAGTAGCTATTATAATTTCTTTGATAAGTGGACACATTTCATAGATGGACGCATAACCGCAACTTACCCTAAAATAAATACTAACAGATTAGTAAAGTTATACGATTTTCAAAGTTATCTCCATAAAATTAAAAAAAGATAATATAGGTCAAAAAAATTGCGTGTGTTATGAAAAAGCCGCAAATGACCGCATTTGGACCTTACAATGAATATGGTCGGATGCAGCTGTGATGTGGATTCGTTGGTGTGGTATAAATTTTATCAGTTTATCGATTTTTTGGCAGAATGCCAACAACTATTTTTCTATTTTGAAGTGGACGTTCGTTTTTGATCGTTTTTAAACTTTTATTTCATAAAAAATAATTATAGTCCACTGAAATGCAAAATTATTTTGAAATAAAACACTTCTAAATAAATTACTAATCTTGGTATGAACGAACGGTGCTCAAAACTAAGAGTGACTGATTAAATTTATACCACACCCAACGCGCCACAGCTACGTAACGAGCTTGATACGTAGCTCTAGCTCGACGAATCTGCATTCACAGTTGAATCTGACCGTAATCATTGCCGCATGTAGCCATATGGCCACAATTTGCCCATTCATAATCTAGCATAAATGGTATGCACTATGCACCAATCAACAGATACAACTCTCTTTAATATTACCAATTTTAAATTTATTTTTTACTGTTATGATTAAATCTCATTTTTACAACCACACATTTTATAAATCTTTATAATTGTAAATAATACTAGCCTACTCAATTTCTAAGGTTTGTTTTATATTTTACTCTATTTGATTTAATATACTCATTGCTCTTTTAAATGTTTAACACTATTTTAGTTTCAATGTAATACACTTATTTATTTATTTAAGCAATCATAACTATAATTTGAAACTTTTTGTTTGAATGTATGTGTGTGTGGTTGTTTGTTTGTTTGTGTGTACGTCCGTGTATGTGTGAATGTTTATGCATGTCTTTTTCTGTGTGTGTGTGTGCTCATGCATTCGTGCTTGGCTGCGTGCGTGTACATAAACTAATGCTTGTGTGTATTTAAATTTTTAACTGCATATATTCATTAGCTCACGGTATGATTGATTGCAGTGAGATGTATCTTTCAAATTTGATGAATGACTTTCTTACAAAAATTGATATCCTATAAAATAAAGCAGCAGACCGTGCAATTGGTTTCAATTGAAAGGGAAAACAATAACAATCATTCCTTCATATTTATATGAATTGATCTTGTGTGCAATCTAATCGAAATCATGTTTTCAGCACATGTAGGTTTTACTTGTTTGCAATGCTTATCTATTTCCATTGCAAACTCAGCTCCAAACTAAAATTAATTTTAAATAATAGTTATTCAATTTGTACAAGTCTTCAAAACAAACACTGCCGTTAAGTCGTATACGATTGTTTTACAAGTTTGTATACACTAGTACTGAATCGTAATGAAGTTCTATATCTCAATATTTTCAAGTAATCTTTCAAATTTCTTTGTACTGTATGTTGGCCCCAATGTTTCTGAGTCTCCTCGACTTTACCTAATCATACCCCTCGACCACTTCTATCCCCTCTCTCTCAGGTCCCTTATGTCTTCCTCTTCCCCTTTACCACGAATGATTTTCCCTCATTTGTTTAATTTTTTCGTAAAATGTTTTTATTGAATACTGTTTATGACCTTAGAGAAACACAATAATTGAGTTGTAAGACTGTATGTAACTAAATTACTCCATGATAATGATCCAAAACATGAAGATTGTTTCTTAACATTGTGATAAAAGTATTACCAATTTCCTAAAAAATCAACGTACTTACAATTTCAATTTCTAGGATATATAAGGATATGCGTAAAAAAATATTCACATGATGGATTATTGTTAAAAGGAATGACTTTCTATGGTTAAACTCTTCAAGTATGGCCAATTTTACCCACTAGTAGGGAAATTAATCATTTGATGTACTTATTTGTTAACATTACTACTGTATTATATTGCTCACATATAAGTATATATAGCATCAGCCATTCTGGGGTAGTTGGTACCTATTTATTATTAGATTAAAATCAATCACTTCTTTTTTGGAAGTGTATAAAATTGAATTGTTTATGTAAAATGAATTGAAAATGAAATGGTTTGTTGACTAAATAAGATAATCATAATTACTTTTTTCATAATTTTGTAAGCGTGATGAAAACTAAACAACATTGACTGTTCAACCAATTGTTTTTGTCAACTTTCAACAAAAAAATAAAACTAAAAAAATGTTGTATCTTTATCTATTACATTCCAAACTAATCAATTACATTGCAAGGAATTTATTGAAAAATATTGGACATAAATACGAAATAAAATAGTTTTTAAGTTATATTTAATAACTTGAATGCCAGGAGAGCAATAAATTCGTTGTTGATGATGTGAATACATCTTACAATTCTTATTATTTCTCTAGCGAGGAAATTTATCGATGTTTAACCCAGTTTGTCTCTTTAATTTTATTTCTCCTAAAAGCCTTTTTTATTCTTCCCTTAATTGGAAATAGTTTATTACTTCTCTTACAGGCGCATAAAATGTTTATGTAGTTTAAACACGTTCAGTTATCTTTATAATATCCTAACATTTGCTGACAAAAAAAAAGCTTCACATTTTTCTGTTTTTGAATCAGGGCAATATTATTTTATTTGATATTCTGGCTTTATAAAAAATATATGAAATATTAAACTTTCGTTATAATCTCTGGAGATTTTGATTCACTAGATCTGTCCATATAACTTTCTGTATGTAATACGATGTCCCAAATCAATAGAGTTGCCATGGTTTTTTTTCAAGTGTCAGGGTTTTTCAAGTGGCTTCTGGTTACGTTTAGTTGTGCAACACAAATGTTTGGTTTTGTGTTTATAGTATATCAAGTTAAATCAAAGATTTCATCGTTTGTATTTAAGAGTTACTTTTCTCATGTAATAAATCTTTTTACTTTTTGGAACTAATATAAAAATATTTTATATTGTCCAATCTTCTAATCTTGGTTGGCGTTAAGTATTTTCATTAATTTAAATATAAAAGTTACATAAATAATATTTCAGACTTAACTGAAATACACAAAAGTTTTAGCATTGTATAGAGTTTTGTTATTATGTTTAGAGTTTTATATACTCAAACTAATGTGTTTGTTCATTAGTTTAAATTGTTTCCAGTTTTTACTTTTAAATAACAATACAAATAATAAATTAAAAAGTAACAGTTGATATGACAATCAAAATAACAACAAAAATAATATATTGAAAAGCAACAGTTGATATGACAATAAAAGTAACAAAATAATAGATTGAAAAGTAGCAATTGATATAACAATAAAAAATAACAATAAAGAAAATATATTTAAAAGTAACAGTTTATATAAAAATAAAAATAGCAACAAAAATAATAGATAGAAAAGTAACACTTGATATAACAATATAAATATGAATAAAGGTAATATATTGAAAAGTAACAGTTGATATAAAAATAAAAACAACAACACAAATAATATATTGAAAAGTAACAATTGATATGGTGTGTTCAATGAAGATTATAAAAAAATGGTTGAATGTAAGCATTTATTAAATATTAGTTGAACAAAACTTATGAGGCTTGTTTTAAAAATTAGACAACGACTTGATTTTTATTTTTTCTCTCATTTCAATAATGATATTTTTTTTTTCTTTTTTATCGTTCGTTGTTTATGTGAAATTTACCATTGTAAATTCTTACGTACTATCGGATCACAATAAACGCATATTTAATGAAATTTTAATTTATTATTTTGTTGTTGTAAATTCTATATTGTGAAAATTCACAGTTTGAATTTTGCAACAAAAAATAATAATTTATGACTTCATTATTCTTATTTTTCTATTTGTAAAATGTGTGAATGTTTGTCTGTATACATTTGTCCAATAATGAACTATTTTTGAAAATGTAATTGAATTTATGTTTCTTATAATTAATAATATTTTGTTTGATATTTATGAGAAAACGTAACTGTTCAGTCTAAAAAGAAAATTTATATCCATATATAAATACAAGAGTTTTGGAAACTATTTTAGTGGTAAGTTTTTCAATTTTAAACATATTTCTTATTGTAAAAAGTTATTTTGTTGTCAGCGTTCTTTGTTGGAATTCCACTGAAGTTACATCGAAGCGTTCGACCAGATAGGTTATAACTAACTATTAATTGATGCTTATTCAATTATGAAAGGAGTGTCTTAGGGTAGCTGTATATTAAGGGAACATACCAAAGAGTTGATAGTACTTAATAACAACTAATTTGAAGCAATACAGACCGAACATCAAAGTGCTATATAAATTTATAAACGCTGTATAAAAGGTTCAACATGTTATTAATATTACCATTATCATTATTATCGAGCGCGCACGTAGTGAGTCATTTAAACCAGTACTAGTACACTTCCATGCAAAACTATGAATTATTTACACTAACATTGGCCTTCATTTTGAAAAAAGAAACTTAATTCAATTCTATTTATTATCGAGCGTGCACGTAGTAGCAAAGCTCTATATAGGGGTTACTTTCAAAATATGACAAAAAGTGGTGTAATAATTTTTTTTAATTATTGACTTTTAAGCAATGTTTGCTTAGAATAAAATATCGGCCTTTCAATTTTAAGATCTAT
>JARUHE010321812.1:0-19763 GCA_031471125.1 Archaeomysis grebnitzkii | reverse complement strand
TCTTAAAATAAAGTGGTTTAACACAAATTGATTTTCATGTGCAGACGACGAGGACAGAAAATTAAAACCTATATAGAGCTTTTTCCTAACGGAACGCTCGATAAAAACAATGGCTGAACTTTGAGCAAGTTCTTGAAGCCCTGCCCAAACTATACTGACTAATATTAACGTCATAGATTATCAACAAAAAGCTCCAGTTTTTCAATAGTTCAGTTTATTGGTGGAACTAAATTTTAGCAACCCCAAACTATGAAAACTAAAAACATTTTAACTCTTTTTTATTGTAGTTTTAGCGTCAATTTTAAACTATTACACAAGTCTTTATGATTTTTATATAGGCCTACCTTCAAAAATGAAAATTCTGATATATTAAATTCTATATTTATCTTTGAAAACATGTTAAAATATTTTCCAAATACTCAATAAATTATTAGGACTTCAACTTTGTTGGTAGAGTTATATATCTTAAACAACAAATATATTGTGTTTGCTTCGGGGCTGATGTCGTGGAGCAGTCAGCTATACGATAGCTGCATATTAAGCGACTTTTGGGCGCTTTTTCATATGCATCTAATGTATTGTCTGTCTATCTTAAGGATTCTCCCTTCACCCATCTTTTACCTAAACACCCACTATCTGTTTATCTGAAGTCGAAATACCTTCGACCCAGTTTTCAACTCCAATGATATGACAATGGCCAATTCGGAAATTACATTTTGTGTGCATTCTATTATTGATCCAATTTCTCAATTCATTAAAGTGGGAGGTCCTATTTGGAGAAAATGGGGCAAATATGGGCATGATGGTAGTGCCTCTACTCTCCTTATTTCACTGTGTCAACGAAAATTGCTTTGCTTAAATTGAAACTACTGGAGACAATTTATATTTACAACATATTTTTATCTACAAGCAGTAAAAATAATTTTTCTTTGTCCAGATATTTAATCTATAGTCATAATCTTATTATTTTATTGCTATGAAAAGCACAATTAAATAACAAAACTAATCACTATTATCATCTTAGTTAGCAACTTAAAGGTCTGTGGTTCACAGATTCATAGAATTGGTAGTGTTCAGAATTTTTCTCTTCTGAAACCCACCTCTACTGGAGAGCTTCGTCATCTTCCTTTGTGATTTTTACGAAAGCAAAAAGAAATTCATATATTTAAAAACGATTCTTCTATTCTATAATTGAGACAAATTTCTTCCCCAAGGTCACATTGCTTAAAATTAAATAAGTTCCGCAATGTTAGTACACATAGGTTAAATAGCAGCCTCAATAAATTATAAAATAAAATATCAGTTTTTTTAAATAGGCTAAAGATGCTTAGATTTTAAAATTAAAACAACAAATTCATAATGCAAAGAAATATCTTACAATAATTAAAATTAAATAAACAAATTAACAATGCAAAAATATATGTTAAAATTTTTTAAAATCAATGATACTTCAAATAATTAAAAAATCCTTGAGAATTCGTAGGCTTAAAACGTTAAAACCAACAAAGTAAAAGTTTCTTAAAAATATTGCTTATGAAATAAAATAAATAAACTTTAATTTTCATGGTTTATAGAAAATTGGAAATCGATTATTATCACAGAAACAGTAACTGAATCAATAATGTATATTGCAATAATAACATTATAAATGCATAGAGATAGTAACAAAATTAAAATGAATAACCAAAGATATTTTGGTCAAGTTTCAATCCAATGAATCCAGATACTCTTTCTTACATTTTGTATTCCTTCTATTATTGATTCATTTCCTTAAATTATTAAGAGTTCACAATAAAATCTTTGAATAAAATTGATAAAAAAATATGCACTATGCATTAGTTTTAAAATTAATCTAAAAAGCTGCCAATATAGGCGTTGCAAGTAATGATAACCTAACTGCATCTTGAAATAACTTAACAACAATTAAAACTTATTAGTGGAAAGCAATCCAAAAAAAGTAATGCAGAGAACTGCTTCTACACCCAAAACTGAAGACATCATCACAAAGGTATCCTGGAGGCAGAAGCCATAGTTGAGGTGACTGAGGAAGAAGTGGAATGGTGGCCGTACATGAAATTCCGTGGAATCGATGTGTTCATCTTGGCCGAGTTTTGCGACAGCCTCGAGTGTGAGTGGGCGACAACGATGGACAGACATTTCACCCATTCTTCGGCATTACTGGAATCCTGCAAAGATTTTTTAATACAAACATGGAAATAAACATTTAAGAAATAACAGACAAAATGAACAATTTAATTAAAAATAATATAATAATAGACAATGGTTTCTATTTAAATGCATGATAAAAACAAAACATAAAATTTACTCCATGTAATTATCTCTTAATTGATAGAACATTATGAAAAAACAAATAAAATTATTTCACAAAATAAGTAAATTAACATAAAACTTTTTATGCTTACTTTTGCTTTCAAAACAAAGGATTTATTGTCGGTGAAAATTTCGAATGCCTTTGGGATGTGTCTACTTCCACCACGATTAACTTTGACACTTCTTATCTGGTGAACATCTATTCCTCCTTTCTCATCAACCTTATCCTCAGCCTATAATCAAATTAAAATATTACTTTCAATCAACTAAGCAACAACTATTATTCTGTAAACCAATTGTGTATTACATTTTTGAATGTACTTACAGCTCCCCTATAGGAAAGGTGTGCCCCAGACAGTGTGAAATAGCGCGTTCTCCATTTTCTGAAGATCTTCCATTTGCTTTTCTTTTCCTTTAGCTGACCTTCAATTACAGGTGTGTCCTCCTATCCAATAAAAATAATAAACATTGAGGAGTGTAAGACAAGTTGTGAATCTAGTCTTTAGTAGAAGGGTCAAGTGTACATCTAAATATTAAATTCAAAAATCATGTTTTTTCTATTTTTGAATAAAATAATTTCATTTACAAAATTTTCCATTGAAATACAGTAAAACAATAAAATCTGCTAAAAAACTTGCCTCAACAAATCCTCTGGCACGGTCTGGGTGATTGCAGAGGAAGCATCCCCACTGCACTTCCACTCCGTTGTACTCAAAGACATCGAAGAATCGAGCATTTCTCAATTCGTGCATTAACATGTCCATGTCCTGAAGGTACATTTAAACATTAAGAAAATACTTTTGTAAATATTATTATTATTACTATATTATAAGAGTAATATTTAAATATGAAGAACAACTTTTGTAAATATTATAGGATAATCTCATTTAAAGAAAAGAGGAAATAAGCAGTTTATAATTTTTTTTAAAGTTGAAATGGTGCAATTTGAGAGAGTAAAATCATTGCTTGAATTTATCAAACAAGACAACCCTATGCACTAAAATTTATCCAAATCGAAGATTTATTGGTTTAATGCGTTTGGTAATCTTGACTGGAACGCCCCAATTGTTCAACAAACATTGATGTAATTCTTCAAAGAAAATCCATGACCAAACCTGACAATGCCCAAATCTTAGCTTTATTTCACTTGCTTGACAAAAATGAAAAATTAAAGTCTAATTAAATATTTATTACAGGCAAGTTATTTTTTTTAAAATATCGAAAGTAGACAAAACCTTACCTTTGCCGATGGAAAAGCTGACGTAACAAGAGTTATGAACGTCTTATTGTCGCATCTTAGAATGTCCCAACAGTTCTTCAAGCTACTCACTTGTGGCTCACGAGTACTCAATGCAACTGTCGATCTAGCCTGTGTGTTAAACTTATTAAAAACTTGGATACAACAGAGTATCTATCAACCACAACAAACAAATAATTCAGTGAAAAAAAAGATTTTAGAAGTGATTATTGCACACACGTTGATTCAAGTCTCTTAGGATGTTTATCATAAATCATTAACTAGACAAATAAATATTACTTGCAAGAATCTCAATAAATATAAACTTTTCAGATTGATTAAACAAAACATATTTTGAAGAAATGGAACCTTAAAAAAATAATTTAAGCAAACTATTTGTAACTTTCATTCTATCAAAAAAAAAACTTCAAAATTTGTCTTCACCTGAAAAGTGGATGTAAGACGATGATAGATTGGCCCACACATGTCGATTGTAAAAGGGTATTCATTTAATTAAAACAATGGAGTTAAAATATTAATCATGAAAAACAATAGAATCAGTCTACTTTGTTTATTCCAATATACTTTTTACTGCAATCGGATACATTAACTTGTGCTTTAGTGGAAAAGTGCATGGATGGGATAACAAGAATTCAACAGTTCGATGCAGATGCTATTTTTGGAAATGTTATTCAACTCAACCATTAAATATATGATAGAGACCCTTTATAATAGATTAAAATTGCATTAACAATTCATTGGTAGCTACACCTTTTTTAGTTATGAAGTATACGTTTTTAGATCGAACTTCTCAAGCAGTTAAGAACCAAACCATAATCATTCTACATTTTTTCTATACATTCACTAGTAAAAAATATTTTAACAAATTAATTTATCTTTGTTAAACTTTTACTCCAGAGAAATCCTTATTATTTTATTGTGAAATAAACATTAAACAATCAAAGTTTATATCTTCACTCACTTGTAATGCTAAAAACATCAAATGGATCCAAATTCTTGGGTTTCGTGTCTTCATTGTGAAGAAGTGCTTTGAATAAAGGCAATGTTCTCCTTTTCCTTGGCAGGCATAGTACAGCTTGGCGTGCTTCCTGTTTTTGCGTTCTAAAATTTCAACAAATGTAGACGATTAAATTGATTACCCAAGACTATTTATCACAATATAAAAAACATGAAATTTTATCTTTAATTATAAGAACATTTTCAGAGGTCCATAAATACAACTTACCTCATTCATATATACAAATATCCATATAATATGCCAGCTTTAGTGAGTGAAAATGGTGAAATTATTAATTTAATAATACAAAGGTAAGAACACTAAGATATATAATATGGAAATATGAGTATGATTGTAAATTTAAAACATTTGATCAATAATTAAATAAATGGTAATTCAAATTTATACAAACAATTTACTCAATAAAAAATAGCAGCTAGGTGAGATTTGAACAAAACTAGTGAGCCAAACCTTGAAACATCAGCAATATTACAATATTACAGCAAAATAGTTATTCAAATTTTGAAAATGTAATAAAAATTATAAAATTTGGTTAATAAACTAGACTCCTTATTTTGAACTATAAATATTTTTAGTTTGCAATATGGGAACAAAATAACAATCAAACTATTTGTATTAAATAAATAGCCTAATGATAACAATTTAACTACTTGTATTAAATAAATAGCCTAATCATAATAACAATTGAACTATTTGTATTAAATAAATAGCCTAATCATTATGAATAAATAAATTAAACTTGTGTTGGTCCTTCAGGGATTGGAAAGTCTTTTAATGTTAATTACAACTAATTCTTCATTAAGTCAAAACATCAAAGCACAAAAATTACAAAAAACTTAATTCTAAGGAGTATTCATACCTTCAATTCCACATCGCACAGGCAGAGGAAGCTTCACAAAAATCTTTTGCATGTAGGCTTTTATTTTATCGAAGTGTTTTTCACAAAAATGTTGAACGGTATCCCGCATTGCAAAAGGTTCAAACACACTAATTCGCTGAAATTTTTAAAATTATTACATAAATTATTAAAGGTTTCCCTTCTTTGCACTAGGCCAAAGCCTGGCAATCACGCCAAAAACTATGTGCACACTCTGTAATATAGAAAAGAGAATGTGTGTTAAGCACTATTGTCATTCAAAACAGTTAATTGAAGTATAAAGATATAGAAAAACTATAAGACTAAGAATAAAATGTTAACGGTTATAAAATAATTTTTCAACAGAACAAAAACTAGATGGGTCACACACAAAAGCAAGATGGACTGAAAAACAATTCGTGATGAAATAAACTTTTATGTAGAACTTGAAATACATTATTAATGAGCATTATCAAAAGCCTTTGTATAGTCACAAAAAAACGGTTCCCAATAAAATAAAAAGTATTTGATTAAATTTTAAAAAAAGTTATGTATATTGTTGAGAAAACTTATATAAAGAATTTTCATAAGAAACGTGTTGTAAAAAATATTTTCATTAAATAAAAAAATATTCAATTAAATTAAAAAAATAGTGTATATTAATATAAACAATTAGGTTTAACAAACTTTGTCAAAGTGTAAATGAAGATTTACTGATCACAATAGCTCATTCCTGAAATACTCACGACAAAATGCTAATAAAAACAGAAAAAGAGTTGAGCAAAATATTATACAGCTCATATGTACTCCAATTTTGCAGGTGAATAACAATTGTTGTTTTGGATGGGACACAACTGTTGAATATCTTCAGAAAAAGCTAATGTGCTGTATAATATTCTATAACAATACATTAAGAAAAAGCTATGGAGTGTTTTACTATGTTCATTAATATATAAGAAAGCAAAAATAATAACTACAGCTTCAGATAGAACAATGACAATGTTAAAAGTATCAGATGTTGTTTGATTGACAACGAAAAAAACCTTTGAATGCACCTGCGTAGTAGCATTGGAAGTGGATTCATGGTCAGAAGTAATTTGTGTCAATGTTGTGTTTCTTTGGACGTTCCTTGGTATGGTGGATGACAATGACGTTGCAGTTGACGTGGTTGTGCCTGCAAAGAAGTTCAAATGATCAAGTTTCAATTAAGTTATCCTTAAGCATCTATTTATTTCTATGATTACATTTTTATATAACCATATGAAGCATAAATATATCTTTAGTAACATAAGCATATATACCTTTTCGTTACATGAGGTTATATACAATTAGAAAAAAACTCGGTAAGTGTAAAAAAAACTACGAAGAATAACACTTCAGATCAATGAAATAAACCAGGTTAACCCTTTAATGCTTCATCAATTAATATAATAAAAAAATTTATATTGAAATTAACATTAATATAACTATCAACAAGCATTTAAGTGTTAAGGTGGATTTTTGAACAATTGTGAACCGAGAGTGCACAGATTTGCGAGGTCTGTGGGTTTAGTTTTACCGACTTGAACGTTCTCGTATTTTTTAACTGTTTGTAAATATTTTGTGATGTTTTTTTGTTTGTTTTGTAATTAGGGAGAAGCATAAATATTCGGAAAATGCATAAGAAATTGAAATTTTTCATTGTCGGTTTATGATCTTAATAATCTCTTCTCAATTGTTTGCAAACCAACACAATTTTCTGATTGAAATTAATGTAAAGTCAAAGAATTCATTGCAGCCTCATAAATAGGATTTTTTTTTATAAATTTTAAGTTTTTCTTGTGATTAATAAAAATTTGCTTATATATGAAAAATATACACACGAAATAATTTTAATACATGGACAAGCTATACAAATTTAATTTGTTTATTAAATTTACAAACATAAAATTGAATTTTTTGTATTTTAGAAGTTATCAGCATGCTATGAATTCTTATTCCTAATGCTCAACCAAAACATTATACATTTTATGTTGCACATTAAATTTAGATGCAATATTTACAATTTGCTTTCCAGTGATTTTTCTCTAGTTTTTTTTTTCATTTTGTTCATTGATAAAAATTAACTTAATCTTTAATAAAATCTGAACCCTTCATTTTAACAAAATTAAAAAATGAAAACAATATTGGAAAATTAGAAATCAAAGATATTGAAATTAGAACATAAATGGCAAATAATTTTTCAGGAGTTCATTAATGATCATGAAGACCATTTGAGAACATTTTATCAACAACCACACCTGTTTGAGAAAAAAATTAAATTTTGTTGAAGAAAATTGAATGAAAAAATGTGCAAATCAAGTCTACTTAAACTGACTATCTTAACCTATGATGAGCAACATTACCAGCAGCTGCAGTAGTTGTAGTAGTAATGGTTGTAGTTGGGTGGGTAACCATTGAAGTTAGTGGGTTGTTGGATGAGTTTGTGGTGGTGGCGATGCTACTTTGCGACAGTGGAGACTGTGATTGCCTAATGGGGGAGCCGACGTTACTTGGCGATGGGGACACTGCATTTAGGAGGACAAGCAAAGCAATGAAATACACAAAAGCCAAATCTATTGCATCATTGGTCTAAAAGTTAGAGTACTCAAGAATGATTCACATAACAACTGGATCAAATATTTCATATTCTGGAAATGCTTTATCACACAAAATCTTTCCACTTTCTGATAAATTGTATGGTTGAAAGATGATAGTTTTTACAGTACAAGTTGATGAGGCATCAACAGCAGGTTTGATCTTTCATTACAATAGAGACAATTATTTATGCCAAGTTTTGGACTTGAAATTACTTGTTTTACTTTACTTGGCATGATTTTTTTAAATTGAAATTTAGACAGTTCAAAAATGTATCTTAATATCCATGGATCATAGATCTGCTATAAATACAATAATTGCACTTATTTCAACACTGGAAAGATTATGTGCATACGGAATACCATACGAGGGTTATGAAATACTTTACCAAATTTACGTAGAATATCAAGTACATTACCCAAATCAAAAGTCATCATGCATAAGTAAAACATTTGTATACTTAATCATTTTCATTATAGAATAGTTCAAATTAAATCAAGTTGTGAACAAGCTCAAGTAATTGTTCTGTGTTTAAATATTTACAGTAATAATAAGCAACCAAAAAAATAAATTGTAATCATTGTAAATGCATTGAAAACAGTTTGTCCAGAACATTATTGCAAAAACAAAACCATATATTTATTCAGGCAGAGATAAAAGGCATTTTGATTATTAAGCCAAATTTGATAAACAAAACATCAACCTTAGAACAGCTATAATAAAACCTGAACCAATCTAAACTTTCAAGATATACCTTTATTTCAACATACTGACTTTATAGCAATACATATGCATAACATAAAATTAACATATCTAAATAAAAGCATTTGATGATGTTGAATAAAAATGTATTCTTGCAATTGCAAGATAAAATTTATAAAAAAAAGATTCATACCCAATTCTTTGGAAGAGACTCGGAGAGGCAAGGAGAGCGAATAATTCGGGGTTGTGTTCGTTTGTGTTGTGGTCATCATAGTGGAGACGAGAGGGTGGTGAGTGAAATTGTTGATATCTTGATGCAGCAAAGCTGCTTGAGACTGAGTCATGCTCAGCACGCCTTGACTTGCATCCAGCCCATCTCGCAGGGTGGCGATGGACGAACTTGTACTTTTCGTTGGACTCACAGTTCCTGAAATGGCCAAATTCAAAAGATGTGCATACGAAAACTATTTCATTAATTAACTGGTGAGTTTACAAGAGGCTAAATTTAAGCATATCAGGTGCTCCAAGCTAGATGTCGAAGTTGGAGAGATATATCAGGTATAAAAAACTGTTAGAGGATCAGCAATGACATGAGTGATGGATGCTTTATCTGTGAAGAAGGTGAACAAGATGAAGATGGAAGTAGCAGATATCAAAATTTTGCTTTTTTTGTTTGACATGAACATGAAGGACAAGGTTAGCAATGAAAGGATAAGAGGCATGGCGAAGGTGACGGCAGTTTCGAGAAAGATACAGGAGGTAAGACTCGGATGGTATGTCCTGAGGAGCAGTAGAGAAATAAATAAGAGGAGAGCAGTGCATTTATAAGTACGGAGATGTGATAAAGAAAGACACAAAGATGAAGTGGAAAGATTGTATAACAATGAGAGGCAGGTGAAAGAATAAGTAAATAAAATATAAAATAGACCTGTGACAAAAAAAATTGTGGCTATTTAACAACCAGGCAGGTGGCGGTCTCTCATTGGAAACAGTGACTCCATGTAAATACAGGACAAGCTAAGACAGAAATGAAACAAAAAATGTGAGAATATTTTTAATCCCCACCATTGACATTAATAATTCAGGCTATGTGCCTCT
This sequence comes from Archaeomysis grebnitzkii, assembly GCA_031471125.1. Classification (NCBI taxonomy): domain Eukaryota; kingdom Metazoa; phylum Arthropoda; class Malacostraca; order Mysida; family Mysidae; genus Archaeomysis; species Archaeomysis grebnitzkii. Next base: position 9,884 of record JARUHE010321812.1, on the reverse strand, counting down.
CAATTATCTAGATACATATTTACTCTTCTTGAATTTCAAAATAATTCTCTATCTCCAAGGTAATTATGGACGAGTCCACTCAACAAGCCTAAAAACTGCTTCATCTTCATTGATGAAGGGGTTATCTAAAAATATTTCAAGAAAGAAATACTTCTATGGGTTGGCAAAACCATTAAATAAGCTAAAATAAATATGATGGTACATCTTGGCATATTGCTTATAATGTTCAATAGTGGTGTAGAACTAATTTCAGATGGTTGTAAGGGAAATTTTTGGTCTCTATATTCCCCAAATATTAACCCTATGTAATTTAAATTGTGGCCTAGTTTTGAGGTGAAATGTTGTTCTATATACTCACCAGGAAGTGGAGTATATGAAGGTGGAAGAATAATTCCTGTGGAGTGAGGCATCACTAGAGGCAGAGGGCTACTAACAAGTCTTGATCCACCTAAATGTGATCCACTCAAAGGGTAAGATCCAACAATTGAACCAGCCTGTGGAAGGTGCCCCGAATAGTGTCTTGTGGGAGGAGCCAACACGGTTATAGATCGATTCATCGTAAGACCTTGACTAGAACTCAATCTAGTCATGGACTTGTTCAGTTGTATCGAAGATGAGCCTAAACGTCCAACACTTTGAGGTACTAAAAAAATTATTTTAGTTGTAAGTAAAAATAAATTTTGTTCAGAAAAAATGATTAATAAAATTAGAATTTTAAAAACAATGAACAATTCCAATAAGCAATATCACATGGTAAAAACAAACAATTAAGTAGCACACAAAAAGTACTCAAATATAATGTAAATTGTTGACATACTCTGAGGACCAACTTTTAAGAAAAATGTGTTGTGTAATGCCTAAAAAATCTATCAGAATAAAATATTTGTATATGGAGGAGTTGAGGCTGCTTTAATTACGAGGGTTACTACTGCAACCCTTCTACTCAGAATATTTAGTTTTTCCATTATTCATTAGATTTCAGCCTTTTTTTACAGTAATTAGATTATAGAAGCCTTCATAAACTAGTAATCCACGAACCAAAAGGTTCAAATGTCTCACAACCATTCATTCAGTAACTTAAAATAAATTATATATCCACAAATGTCAATCAAAAATGGTGTTACAAAGTGAGATAACACCATTTAATAAAAAAAATTACCTTTAGTGACTATTTATGTATACTTCATTACCAATCCATTAATGCATAAATAAAAGTAAAATATGGAAAAAAAAATTTTATTGAAAAATATTTTTTTATGTCCAAATCAAAAATGGTGTTACCAAGTGAGAAAACATCGTTTAATCAAAAAATCACCTTAGAGACTATTTATTTATACTTTATTTCCAATCCATTTAACTAATTCAATGAAAAAATATAGATAAAAAGTGATAAAATCAAATAAAAATACCTAGTAATATATTAAAACCAATAACAAAGCCTATATGAAAAGAAATAATAGTATAGATGATATAGAAGCATTCAAGTCATTGTCTAACGCCGGCGACGACATTGGAATTGCTACGCCTATGTAGAGCTTTGCTATGCACGCTCGACAATAAAAATGTTAACTAATAGAAATAAAATAATCTGTATTGAAAACAACCCTTACTCTATATCCCCTATTGGTTCCTATAGGCATTAAAGGGTAAAGCATTAGATCAAATACTCACAAGCATTTAGTCTTGGCATGGACCGGTTGGAGGCAGTGACTAATCTGCTTGTGCTGCGAGATGTGTCGCTGTGTTTCTGGTACTTGTGGCTGATCTTCGAGGCAATCCCGATGTGGCCCTGAAACACCCCGACATCTCTCGAAGTGTGCAGTTCGTTGCGACTCGATGAGGCAACGTCGCCCACTTTTACTATCGTCACACCTCCTGGAGTATGGTTCACATTTGTGTTCCTGAGAATGAACGATTTTATTGAACAATCTTGCAGCCAATCTAAATATTTATTTAGATTTTCTTTCGAAGTTAAATTTTCTAATTAACATTTCAAATTAGCTAATGATTTTCTTGAACAAAAAAATAATAAGTTTAATATAATTGAATAAATCTTACAACAAATATAAATGTATAATTACAATAATAAAAATGAAATTGTTTACCTTATCTCATTGTATTCATTATTTAGTTGATGAACAAACATTTTTGCGCCCACATTTCCTCTGTCCAAGCACTTGTTAATGTGACTCAGCAAATTTTCATTAAGTAAAGCTGGATACTGATTACAGAGGACTTGTACATCTCTAAGCACTGTGAAAACATCTAATATTCAGTGTTCATCAGTTTACAATTTCTTGTTTGGTAAAATTCATGCAAATAAAATTAACTAAGGCTAATATAAATCATTTTTTTGCAACATATAAACATTAACCTAAACTAAATTACCATACAATTAAAATTAAAAAGCTTCAAAATTTTAGAAAAATTATCAATACATCTAGATTTTATATAATTAAAGAAAATTAATTTTCTAAAATAGAAAACTAAAAAAATTAGTTTTTTCCTTTTATTTTCACTACATAAGAACTTATAATGATTTGTCTAAACATTAGTTATTAAATTAACTTGTATTAATACTAAATAAGACTGATAGGCTTTGGTGGTTGCAAAAATAATAACCCAATAACTACAGACTGTTTAGACAAGCAATTATTCAGTAGATTGAAAAGAAACAGCAAGTTTTGAAATTATGTATATTAAAAAATAAACAAATTTGAAAAATCAGACACTTACCAACTCCAAGATAATTTGAATCTACTTTTGGCAATTGTTGCACAATGTAATCCAGAGAATTCTTCGCCCGTTCTTTGCTCAGGCGGCCAACAGATGCAATAACCTGCAATGCAGGAATCATGCAATGTGGTTGTTGCTCAACAACGGCCTTGATCTTGTCCAAATATTCCGTGAATGGATTTGGCCGCCAGACGCACAATTCAACGAAAATTTCTAGAGTGGACAGCGATGTTCCATTAGAGCTGAGGCAATCGACGAGTTGAGGCAAAGATGCTTCTAACAACTGAAACATTGACTTCATTATTACTAATACAAAAATAAATTTTTTTCCAATAACTAACAACAATTAACAATATTAATAACATTACTGATGTAAATGAAATCAACATAAACAGGCCAATGAATGAATATTGTAACAAAATATCAAGGTTATAAATAAAAATTTGGAAATTAAAACATCAATATTAATTCCAGATGTCATACCAAAATTGAAATCAATTCAATTTGTCGCCACAATTCTTCAATATAAAAAACATACTTTTTAAAAACTTAAAACAAATTATAAATTTATAGTTGTTTTAAGAACTATTTCTACTTTATTGATTAAAGTTTGGATGGAAGAGTACAATATAAGATTACATTAGAGTGAAACAATAATACAAGTATTAAACATTGCATAAGTTCACACACTTGGAGTGGTCTAAAAAATGTGAGCACACTTACAGCAGGTTTATTTTTAGCAACCAGCGAAAACAAATGAAGCAATCCAAGCTTTTCTGTAATTTCACACTGAGGAAGTAAAGATACTAGGGTCATGACGTGATCATGGAGCTGATCCTTCTTTTTGCCATAAATTTGTGGAAAGACTCGTGAAAGAACGTAATTACCTGTCGAAAGAACCGTACAAGTCAAAATAATAAAATACATTTTTCTCTGAAAAGCTTCAGGTATTATATAAATAAACATTAAACCTATTTATGATGTTGGACTTTTAATTATGAATCATATAGAAAAATAAACTTGTCAATTTATTATTAACAAACTTCATTTAAAAATTGGATTATATTTCTACATTTTCTTTCATAAATGTTTTTCATTTATTGTAATGAAAAAAATACTCAATGTCTAAACAACCAAAACTAGCCTAATGATTATTAATATTATTTAAGAAAAGTTTTATTAAGAAACAATTTTAATAAACAAAGAAAAATATTTATCTCACAAAATACAACTTCATCCATCAAAAAAACAGTCACTTACCGGATATGACGGAGTCAATGATCGGTTGTATGTGCATGGCAAGAAGATCTGCGGATTCGATAGCAACCAGAGACAAGTACGAGCTCATGTTGCGACTCAATTCCTTATTGCCTTTGTGGAGAAACTTCACAGACACGGGAAGGGCCAAGGCCATCACCTCGCGTTTCAAATAATTCTGTCGGCAAGTTATGGAAGAATAATTATAACAATGATAAGACTATTTCAAATAATTATGTTTGGATGGGGAAATTGTTGATAAACTCGTCTAAGGTAATCAAAAACATATTTTTATTCTTTTATTGTATGAAAAACATTCATTATATTTCAAACATTAAATAAATATATCTTTACCACATTTATGATTTGAAAATTTGAGTAAAGTTATTATTTATAAAAAGAATTATTTTAAACTTCAAATAATATGAAAAATGATAAAGCAATTTAAAAGTTTTCAAATTCATTAACCTCTTTTTTAAACTATAGTAAACTTGTTTACCAATGATTTTTAAAACAAATTTTTATCAGCTAATTAACATTGATAGTTGAACAATTATTAATCAAAAGTAATAGCATTGAGTAAATAAGAATATTCACAAGCTATTTAATTCTCAAGAGAAAGCAATAAGGTCAAAATGCTTTTGTTCATCTCAACTGAACACAAAAACATAAATTCTATCATTTAGGGCCTAACCAATAATAAATTCTATCACTTAAGCCCAAGAACATTTACACTTTTATTTTAGCTAATATATTGATAATCGTTTAAATTCCTACCAGAGATTTAAGCTTTCCCTTTGTATATTTTACAACTTAGAAAATTTGAGGTAACCAAAATTTTTATTTTTTATTTTAAAGCAATATTTGTTTGAATAAATTAATGATATCTGCATTATAAACAAGCTTTAACTAATTGAAAGAGCTAGTTTTTATGGTTTTATAAACAATGGAAATGAATATAAATTCTTAATAATTTTTAATGGATAGATTAATTAGAGGTCCTTCATTATTTCCACCCATTTCGAATGGGATAGATGCTAATTATATATGATAAATGTAGAGACCAAGCTATGGGTCCATGTTCAGCAAATTCACCGTTGGGTTTTTGAAAACAGCATCTGGTGTTCTTAGGTGATTATCCATCCAAGTACTAGCCAGCCACACTTAACTTCGCTGGTCAGACGGGAAGCGGTGTTTCAAAATGGCCAAGGTCTTTGACTTTGAATTAATTAAAAATCTACATTCAATACATACAAAAACAATCAACAGTTATCTTAATGTAGATCTATAAATAGATCACCACTGAACTACATAAAAAATTACCACATTTGAAAACATGATTAAGTTTTCATCAAAGATAAAATATATAGTAAGCATTCACTTTTATTTTTTTATTTTTAGGAAAAATCATTATTGAATTTAAATTATTATAAACAATTTTCAAATGATTACTTTTTAAATTTAACATTTTGAAGAAGTTGAATGTTTTGGTGCTTTTTATTTCATGTTTAGCTTAATATCTTAGCAGCTTTTTATTTTAGAGCAATGTTTTTTCGATTTCTCTGCTATAAAGTCTGGAGGTTTTCCTGTATAGTAGTTATGATTAATTGTACATTTACCATAGAAAAATTAAGAGTATGAAACCAACTACTTCAGCTCTTTTTAAACAAAAACCACCTTATATACAAAATAAAATTATTTTCTAAATCTTAATTCAGATCACACACCTCAGTTGAGCCTTTATTATGGGCAGCCTGAGCCTCAATGATATTTATGCGGCCTATTTCGTGCCAGAACAAGTCTGTCCGCTTCCTAAAATCATTTTCTACTTCTTCAATTGCTTGTTTATCATTATTGTCACCTGTTCCTCTTCTCTTATTATCTTCCTTTCTATTTCCTCTCTGTTGATTGAAAATAAATAAATATTGCACTGAAAATTCATCACCATGTTCATTTATTGTTACATTTGGAAAGTTGTTCATACATGTTATTGAATGTTTGAAAAGTGTATCAAGTGATTTTGAACTGTAATAAATATTTATGTGTCTGAAAACTGAAGCCCAATGGTCTGTGAACATTTTATTGTTGCTATCATAGTATCATATTGAATCTAATTCATCAAATAAAGTTTTCACTTATTTGCATTAGTGACAATAACTGTTTTTCAAACACATGTCATTCGTTGGATATATATAAAATTAAAGCTCTCTGAAAGACATAAAGAGGCTAGAATCCTTGTGATCACCAAGATAGAAGTCTTTAAGTTATGTTGATTAAAATAATAATACAAATTAGCAATCCATATTGTGCCACTTGAACACTATTTCTTGTATTTTGCTTTATCAGAAAATTTTAACACTTACAAAGAAGATGCAGGATATGACATCATTTGCAATCTTGGCATGGGGAGGATCTTGATCTTTAGCTGTTGGTCTTAAATTGTGGTTGAGACAAGTTTGTAACAAAGCAACTAAGGCCTCTGCATGTTGTTCTATACTGCCAGTTTCTCTGAATGAAAAGAGAAATTATCAGTGACAAAAAACACTAAAAATATAAACTAAGAACAAACTAAACACTAGAACAACATACATTATTCAAAACACTGCCTAAAAAAGATGAAAAAATGCAGACTTACATGTTTGCTATTGCATAGTATTTTTTAAAACTATAATTATTAAAACTTAATATTTTTAATAGAAGGTACAATAAAAACAAAAGATTTTAATTTTAACCAATGTAAAAAACAAAACTATACCTGATGGCAGAGGTAACTCTAGTAATGCAAATTTCTACAACACTTTGATCATTATCATTACGAGTGTATTCTGGATGGCTTGCAATCTCGCGTATTTTTTTTACCACATCTGTCAGATCATTCACTATAACATTATCTGGTACATTGAACAGATCCCCAGCCTGAAAATTTAATTTATAAAGTTAAAGAAATAAGAAACATTAAATTTAAATATATAAAACTTATTTTTCATTATTTCAAGCTTAAACTATATCAGATCACCAAAATACTGAAGAGTATTCATTGAATAGTGTGGGTCCTATGTATAGGCCACAATAATTATTATCTTTACGAATGAATAAGAAATAAATTACCTTCGACAAGTCCCGATAAGTGAGTACTTGAGTGAAGAGTTCATGCATGTTACCACAGATTTATAAAGATCTTATTTTTCGACCATTTGCCATTAGGAAAAGTCATATCGCCAATAAGCTTGAAAAAAAACCCTGCGGAAAAACATTCGGATTAACAAAACACGGAATGAATCTTCGTGAAAATTCTTCCAAATGATGTGAATGTAATTATTTTTTTTATGAAAAAACTTTCAAATATTTAAAATCTTATTTGTTTTATATAACTCTTTGGCTAAAATCTGAATGAATATACAATTTTCCGAACAATTAAGAACTTTTTCAACAAAATTTTATGAGACTCTTCAAACAAAGGAATGAATAGTGCTAATTTCTCGAGACCAATGCATTAAGAGGGTCTTCAGAAATTTTCAGAGAACTATTTTCACTCAGAATGTTGTCCTAAATGATTTTTAAATTTAAAAAATAAATGTAATCTTTATTAAATTCAGCCATACTGCACTTGTTTTTAAACATACTTACACTAATATTAATATCCTGTTTAAAAAGTAATTAATACTTTATTCTTCAGTAAAAAAGAAATAGACACCTTTAAAATTTTAAATTAGGAGAACATTTGATAGAGTGTAATTTTTGGATCACAAAAGAATTATCCCCATTTTGTGCACTGCTTGAGACCATTCAGTAACCTTATGTAAAAATAGTTTGGATCAAAAAGAGGGAAGTATTCTTTAATTGAAAAATATCCATAGACTATTTATATCACCTTTATTTATAATCAATTGTTGTATAAAATTAATCAAACTAAAAAATGAAGAAAAAGTTATATATTTTGATAACCTAAAACACTTATTATTCAATATTTATGGGGCAATGAACAGTAAAGTTATTAAATTTAATTTTTCAATGCTATAATTAACAGTGTCAATGATACACAGGTTAGGTTAGGTTGGGTCAGCAGGTTAGGCCGAGTTTGATTATGTCAAGTTTGGTTAGGTTGGGTTAAGTAAACTTAGGTTGGGTAGTTATTTGATGTAACTGCATGTTTTAAACTACTGGTATCTTTATTACTGTAATGTGGTATAGTGTCATCATTGAGAAAGAAAATTGAACAATTTCTACATTTAGAAACTGTTTCAACTTTATATTTCAAGGATTCATTCATCCCACAAATGGTGAACAAAAGTAGAGCATCATAAATGAGTGTTTTCTGTGCTTGAGATTTTAATTTTTGTAATGTGAAAACTGAAAAAATAACAAAGGTGTGCTATACTCATGAAGAAAAAATTTGGAAAAACCACACCCTGAACAAAAGTTTCTTAAAAATATCAAAATAAAGGGTAAAAGCACTAAATGCCAACAAACATACTATTCACTTCTGACCAGTTTAACTCCACAAGAACAATTGAAAAAAATAAATATGATGTCTATGATATTTCTAAATGGACTTGTCATATTAAAAATTAAATGAAATATAACCCAGACTAATAAATGATTAGTATTTTTAGGTAATTTTTTAATATGTTGATTCAACCAAAAATTTTAGAATTATGGTTGTTATATACAGCATGGGCTTAATCTAGTGATTTTTAGCTTAAATTAGTCAATTGACAAAATCTACATAATAATAGAAAGGTTTTTTAATCAAATTCAATACATATTTTCGAATTTAGTTTAATTAATTTCTATAAAAAAAAACACTTGCTCCATCCATTTAAGAAAAGACATTTCCATTCTTATTGCTAGAAACATCTATTAAGTTTGAAAGATTTTGTGAATGGACTAATTTATGCTGAGAATTGGCACTTTGGGTGAATCTTAGCAACGGCTACCGAAATATACAGCAACAACATATTTTGAAATTCACAAATCGGCAGCTTATAATGGAATGCAATTGTAACTGCTTATAAAAAAAGTTTAAAATAATTTTCTTTCAAAAGTCTTAGAAAAGCTAGAGAAGCTCATCTAACCTTACCTAACCCAATTCTCCAGTGTTTAAAACGAAAAAAATCAAATGCGTAAGGTTTTTTAAAACTAGGAAAGATCAGGGTTTTCTTCATTTTGTATAAATTTCAGGTTTTAAGCCAATGTATCTATAATTTAGTACCTACAGTATCTCCTATGACAAGCCAACCATGAAAATTAACGACTATTAATAAATTCAGAATTACATACTTTAATTACAACCACATCGCTAGGCAGTCCCGTGAGTCATGGAGACTTTAAATTTAAACATTGATAGGTAACAATGGTTACTTGAACCTGATTTTTAATTAGTTCGTTTAGCTGCAATTACGTCAAATATAATTATTATTTTATTTCATATTTCAATAGTAAATAGATCAAAGATCATTATTATTTTTTAATTGCCCGATTTATCCTTCAATTTTAATAGAAATAGATTTAAATGTTTCTTAATCTTAATTTGTGCGACATATCCTGAATAATCAGGTATTTTAGTCGCCAAAAATTTTTTGTTATCATTTAATTCCTTATTTAAATCATCAAAACAATTTAACAAATCAAACAAATATATGATTCACCTGTATACAAAAACACGTAGTCTTGGAATATGAAATGCTTTAAGCTGACAAGCTCATTCAACATTCAAAATTTTGGCTAAATTGCAGTTTAGATCTTGTAATCGAATATAGCAACCCTTATGAAAAGTACTGAAATTTTAGGGAAATTTGTTACATTTTTAGTTTACGCATGGCAATTTGAAAAGCGCAACGTTTTTTTTAACAGGTCACTAGAAAGTTGGAAACCATGTATGTGTCAACATT
>JARUHE010321801.1:0-11384 GCA_031471125.1 Archaeomysis grebnitzkii | reverse complement strand
AGAGAATTTTTTTTTTAAGTTACTGAATGAATCGTCGCGAGACATTTGAACCGTCCGGTTCGTGGATTACTAGTTTTAATGATTTTTCTTGATTTTTTCCGATTTTTTTTTAATGATTTTTGTCTGATTTTTTTTTATTTTTTCTGATTATTTTATGATTTTCTTCTGATTTGGTATCTATAATAGCAAACCAGTATTAAAAGAATTGTTGTCGTCATAAGGAAAATTATGGTTCAAGTTTTTCTTTATCTTGAACCAAGTTTAAGATGCATTACAAAACTTTTGTTAAACTTGTCATTCCAATATAAAGTTATTTGATATATTCTCGAATAAATGGGTTGACAATAGCACAAGTAAGGTAACCCACATTGAAATAACAGAGGTTATCTCACTTGTGCTATTGTCGATCCAAAAGTTTAACATTGACTAACCATGTCTTCAAACATGTAAGAGTTTTTGTAAAAGTTAGCTTTTATTTTTTTAGCAAATTAATTCTGCTCTGCCAATATGTTCAATTAATAGCCTTCCTTCTTACACTGTTTTATGTCAAGTTTCAAACTATTTATTACAAGGAGTGACAGTTTTTATTCAGTATGTATCCTATTTATAAATGTTCCAAAATGAGCTATCAGTTTTTGAGGGTTTTGAACTGTTCTTAAGGTTTTGCAAAAACTTACAGAAAGTAAATTTTGTTTGCCTTAGATAAACAATACTTTAAAAATTAATGGTATGGACCTGAAAAATTGTTTGCAACACTACATGTTAAGCGCGTAAGTAAATAAGGGCTTCCAAAAAAACTCTCCAAAAAAATGTGAAAACAGGATGGAAAATTGTTGGAATGAAAATTCTCTTCGATTGAAGAGAAAGAAATGAAAGAAACAAAGAAAACAAAATAAAAAAACACAACCTCACCGCTAAAGGGATTCACAACAAAATAAAAACAATCCCTTGAAAAGGAATGTTCGTTGATTAGGAAAATCATTTTAACATTGTTAAAATATTTAATGAAAACCTTGGATATAATTGAAAGAAACATTAACATTATTATTCGACAATCTCCGCCTATGAGCTAAACCCCAAAACAATAAAATCTTTAAAACAGAGCCAATAATTATTTCTGTTAACACTTTAACCGTTTCAAGTAACACCGGCGATACATAAGTCTAATGACTTATTCCATCTTATGTAACAGCAGTGATACAAAACAAGTTAGTTTATGTTTTGATGCATTTATACAGGCAAATATTTGACTGTATAAATGTATAAATTGTATCACTGATGTTACATAGATGAAGCCATTATACTTATGTATCATTGGTGATACAAGAAACGGTTAAAGTGTTAATTAAAGCTGCAAAAACCACGAGACGAGTCCCTCTTTAAGACCTTGACTTATAAGTCAATGCCAAGTCACCTTCGACCGAGGTTGACTGGATGCTCGGACAGAAGAGGAATTCGGGAGATAAAATTCAAGAAAATAATAATAATAATAATAATAATAATTAAATAATAATAATAATAATTAAATAATAATAATAATAATTAAATAATAATTATTAAATAATAATAATTAAATAATAATTATTAAATAATAATTATTAAATAATAATAATTAAACAATAATTATTAAATAATAATAATAATTAAATAATAGCTCACCTCCAGAAACAACAACGGCCCCAGATGCATCATTATTGGTATCGTTTGAAGCAATGATTGCCAACCTGGCTTCAGAATTGTCTCCAGGACTGCCATTAATCAACGCTGGGACCGATGCAGACGCAATGTTGTTGTCCATATTACTGTCCGATCCAAAGCCAACCACTCTATATTGAAGACCATCTGCAAGAGAGTAAAGAGTCAATCATTTCAAACTTTATTCAAGTTTAAATTTCATTTTTAAATATTTCAAACTTCAAAAATTTGCAATGAATTGATGCATAAATAAAATCAATTTTAATTCAAAATAGTTCCATCTCTCCAATCAGAAATGTTGATCCAAGAGAGTGTTACAAAGTGCAAAACACTTTTTAATTAACAATTCACCTTAGAGACTGTTGATGTAAACTTCAATTCCAACCTATTGGTGCATAAATCAAATCAAATATTTTTTAAAAAGTCACAAGTTAATTTTAATGAAAAAATATAAATAAAATGTAAATATCAACTAAAATATTAAAGCCAATAATGAAGCCTATATGAAAAGAAATAAAAGTATAGATGATATATAAGCATTCGTCATTGCCAATGCATGGTCCAAAAAATGACAAAATTTACCTGAATGGCCAGATTCTGCTCTTAAAGCGAAATTCCCATCTACCAAAACTGGACTATTTGATTCTGTGTTGTTCTCAGTTTTAACAATTGAAATACAAGTTTCCAACGGCAAAGTTTCTTTCTTAACACAACTGAAAAACAATTCATAGATAATCAAATATTTAGCTTGAGCTTAGGAATTGAATCCTCTGTTTAAAGTGAATTTGAATGGTTTGCAACTTTATTTGTAGTTCTATAATTATTATTTTTTTCTTTGGAAACAAAAGTGCGATGGAACAAGGCTTGAGAAAGGCCTTAAGTTTACGTGTTTATATTGGTAAGAAAATCTAAATTTTCTGATTGGTTCTTGTTATATTTATTTACGAAATTAATGAAATTATAATTATTATATATATGGCTTATTATTACAACACATTTTTAAATATGAATAAATGTTCAGCCTATGTTGTTTCTCATTGAAACAGTACCACTCAAGAAACTAGATTTTAGTAAAAATGTCTTTTCATTGATGGAATTTAGAAAATATGTGTTCTAAACAATAGTCTCAGAGAAAACCTTTCATATGGTTTTAAAGAACTTGCAAAAGCTATATTCTTACAATATATTCGCCTACACTTAAGTCTTCAGGAGTCTGTTTAGGTTAGAAGATTGATTATGAAGATATATTTATCAAGTCTTTATGCATTTAAATATTATTATTAGTTACACAATTATTATTTGACAACTTTATAACCAAACATAATATGTAGGCTACATTCCTGCAGCCACCTAATACACTCCATATTAGTGTGCTGAAATAACTTGAATAATGATCATTTTTCCAGGGTGTATAGAAACTTTTTTTTATTAATATACCCATGAATTATTTAATTTATATATACATATTATTTATAGTTTTTTAGGGAGGGCTGGCAAACATTGGATTACTAAAAAAATTTCCATAAAAATATTTTTTCATTTGAAGTCTAAGTAATTATTAGGATATGATTGGTCTCCGTATATATAGTATGAAATTAGAGTATTTTTTTTGTGTTTATAAAATTTAGGTACTTTTTAAATTATTTTTTGTTTTTTTATTTAACTCTTTTACATACCTGCAAGTCAGGTTAGGTTGTGTTTGATGAAATCCATATTTATAGACCACAATAAATTAATTAACCGAGAAGTGTCTTTTTTTCAAGATTCTAGATTTCTCTCAAGTGCTTAGTCTTCATCGAAATGTTTCACTATGAGGGATTGAGTGGCTTTGCCGTTTAATACAAAAATTACACAAATTATTTTTAAAAAATTGTTATAATTTTGTGTGGCTCACAAATTATTGTCATTTTCTGTCAACTAATAACCCATGTTATTAAGGGGATGATTTCACCAAAAATACTGAAGCATGTGCATTTTTTGCTTTAAATTGTGGATTTTATAGTGCGAGCAAAATAATGGAAAAAGCAATAAAGAGCACACCCTCCATCATTTTTTTTATGCAATTGTAGTTTTTATTTTAAATATTTTTTTGTCAACTAATAATTGTTTCTTATTTTTTCAGAATTGCTAATCAACATTTTTGATCAATATTTATCCATTCATAATGGGTCGTACAAAATCACAAATAATAACAATGCATAATAACATTTTTAGGTAAAATACTTGTTCCAGGGAGCACCATTGGTTTATTTTTTACCGTAGAACAAAACCAAATACATCGTTGGAATCCTGAAGCTATTGGGAAGAGCCGAGAATGTTTTGGTTAGAGGCTCATGAATTTTGAAGAACATAGTTGGGCATGATAAATACTTAGATTTTATTTTTCATTATAACGAACAAAACTAGTAATCCAGGAACCAAACGGTTCAAATGTCCCGCGACTATTCATTCAATAACTTTAAAAAAAAGTTCTATCTCCACAATTAAAAATGGTGTTGCATCATTTAATCAAAAAAACATTTCAGAGAATTTTCAATCCATTGATGCATAAATGAAAAAAAAATACAAAAACAATTTGCATGTCCAAAAATCAGAACCGTCAATCAATTAGTTATTCCTAAACCGCCATGCGGCTGAAATGTTGAGCGATTATTTCTTTTTATAATATACAATACAAATGTAAAATTTTAAATATAAACAGCAGTAACAAAAAAAATGTTTATAAAAATTTTATTACATTGTATTTATACATGCATATTTATGGTTAAATTCTGAAAAATTGAAGCAAAAATATTAAGAAATTAAAAAATTGAACCTTTTGTTGAATGTGAAATATTTTACAAGTTATTTCTCCTCATTTTAACCTAAAATAACACAAAATCTGAAACTATCTAAAAAAAATCTATTGCATTACATTGTAAGCATATTGATTGTTCAGTTCTGAAAAATTGATGCAAAAATATTAAAAAAACAAACAAGTTATTAAGAAAATAAAAACTGGAACCTTTTGTTGAATGTCCGGACGACAACAACAGAAAAGTAACATCTATATCTTTACTTGCTCTACAAAATGAGAATTCATTAAAACATCTAAGGTAAGCTTTAGCCCAATATTGAATTCATTGTTAAACTTTCATAGATAAAACAAAAGTATTTTCTTAAAGAAAGAAAAAAGTGATATCAAATACAAAATTACAATCAATTCAACATTTGCAAAATAACTTAAATTATGACATGCATTTTTTCAATGTTAATAATTTTGTCATCTATCAATGTATTTTATTTTCAGTATGTCCTTTGCTTTAGCTGCGTCAACAGTGTCTTCCAATAAGTATTCAAATGGAGTAATCACTAGTGTTGGATATGAAGATAAAAGTTACTTAGAAACTTTATTATATACTGAGAGATAGGAGAACTACACTCTGTGAGTTCCTCAGCCACACTGACTTCTCAATGTGTCAAATAACCCAATTCGAATCATAGCATGCTATTGAAGGATGATATCAAGTATGTCATGCTTCAACAATATGTTACTTTTCTAAATAGGTGAGAACCCATACTGTTGTATGTGTTGTCGACCTATAACACTTACATTTATAGTATTTGAGTTTCCTTCTTTCTATGGATTTTTGTATACAATTTTTGTTTGTTTGCTATGAAGTAACACAACGTAATGATAATACTATGAATAGACAGTTTGTCTTTATGACATATTTACATAGCTTTAAAATTAACATTGAAGAAGTTTTCAATTATTTGCTCAAAAATGAACTTACTCTGGAAATCTTTTCATTATGTCAAGGACTCCACAACCATTCCAATGTTGTGCTGCAAGTAATTCATCTGCCGTTATTCCAACAATTTGGACAAATTGAACTGGTCCATTTGGAGTTGCCACCGTCTTCAGCTGAGAATCATTTGTCATCAACATGTGCTGGATGCGACTTTCACTGTTGTCCAAAGAGCAGTGCCACGATACGTGGTCGCCAACACACAAACTGCAATCTATATGGAAGAAATTTAATATTTCAATAAGTTTCATTTCGTGTCCCACCAACTTTTAAATTTCAATAACTGTTTGTTATACCAGATTGAAAAACGTATTTTGCCAACGACTGCATTATTGCCGCAGGCCAAGTTGGAGGACTTTTTTCTCCGGGTTCTCTTTTCAGTCTCATTGTCAATTCAAACCCAAAACCACTCGGTTGATCAGAATTTGTCATTTCGTGAACTCTGCCATCACCATGAATATCGGAAAGTCCAAAACTGAAAATAAATATCATTATAAACTAAAGAATACAAAATAATTACTTAATTTCAAAAACAAAATGTATACATTAGCTGCCTTTTATCATTCACAGAAAATGAAACAAAATATGGATATGCTTTCCTTCATAATAGAGCAATTCTTCAAATAAATGTTCTATCTTTCAAATTTTTTCTTTCACTATATAATTTATTGCCTCCTTGGTGTATAAACCAATTTGAAATCTGCTAACTTCAGAAAATTTTTGAGCTACAGTTTTACCTTTTATATTTCTATCTCAAAAAAGCCTGTAGCATTAAATTGACAAAAGCATTCTAAATTTTATAATAAAGTTTGGTCAATTTTTTAATAGGAATTTGTTCAAGAAATTACTTTACAAAAAGTTGAAATATAAAATTAAACACACAGTTTCAAGAGGACTAGTTTATTTATAAACAATTATTTATATATATTTCTTTGTTTTTTTTCTACATAAGTGAAATTGACCAAACTTTCCAGTATTTTCATATTTTTTAGCCTTATAAAGTTTACAATTTTTTTGGGAGTTCCTATAAGTCCTCTTATTTATATATGTACACTATGTACAAACAAGAATGAATGAATATATAAAAAACGGGCCTTTACCCGGCTATGTACAGACAAGAGAGTCAGGTTAGGTCAAGAATTGCGAGTTTCTGTATCTTCTCTTAGACTTTCGAAAGAAGTTATTCTCTGTTTTTCTTTAAGTTCAAACTTTGGCAACCAAGAACTTGCCACTTTACCATGAAGAGTTCAACAGTTCCTTTTAGCAGTTGGTAGACTATAACCCTGGTTATTAACATGTTATCAGGTTCGATTATTTTCATTTAGGAGAATATTTTATTTTAAAAATTTTTCATTTCTTATTATTTTAAAAATTGTGAAATTACAATTGAATTCGAATCCACTATGCCGAAAGTGTGAATTACAAAATATACAGATGTCTTACAGTTTGGACGAGTGCTTTGAAGTTTGATACATTCACTTAAATTTTAGATAAATTGAAAAATGAAAAATAAAATATAAATGTTCAGTGGTTAATCAAGGATAAAAATTTTATGAAAATATAGGACAGTAAACCAACCTTATGAAGTGCCAATGTGGAGGTATGTTTTCTTCAGGATCACCAGGATTTTCATACATAGAAATATAATCCAATGGATCAGGGCCACCTAACCTGCAATAAATGATGGTTCAGAATCACAATTTAAATCCCCAATACTCAAAATATTTTATCACTAAATTGTATTAGTTAAGCAAAAGTGACTATTCATTATAATATAAATGTTTCAATACTGTAATATTATCCCATTTAGAAACCATAATTTTACAATGTTTTATAAACATATTGGTATCAAATCAAAAGGTAAAATAGGAATGTTGTGAGTGCCTTTAAACATATTATATTAAATTATAAGAAGCTTTAAAAATTATGAAATGACATAAAAATCTAGGTAATATTAGGGTGTTGCTTCACCTGCCATCAACAGTGCCTTCCAACAATAGTTCTAATAGAGTAATCGCTAGAGCGGTAGTTAAAGCAATACCCTGAAGGTTTTGTACAGAAAATGTCGGTAAGTAACGTATTTTAGTATATACCTGCAGTCACAGGGTGCCAGAAACTCAACTTTTGGGTTGCTGAAGTTCATCAACAAGTAAAATAACTTTAAAATTGGAGTTCAAAAGACATTTTGGTTTAATATCCTATGAAATAACCCAAGATTAAAATAGGGCTGATCAATGCATGACTTCAGCTGCCATAATAGTGTTTTTCAATAGTAATTCTAATGGAAAAACACTATAGATATGCATTATAAGTTTAAGTATGATATAAAACATAAATACAATTTGTTTTAATTGTTTAAAGGACCTATATACACAATACATCTTAGAAAATGAGTGTACAACTAGAAAATCCACTAATAATCTTTAGTTGTCACCATTACACTTCCTTTGTCACTGATAAAAAAATGGAAAGTATGAATCAAAACATTTTACATTTATTACCTTAATAAGCCCCAAGGCATTAATATTTGATGCCTTCATGAACAGTTGCTTTACATTATAGGGCCATTGTTAAAAAAGGTATTAAATAGTAATGCCCTAATCTGTACTAAAGATTGAGGCCATCTCAAAATAATTATCATCTAGGACTGAAATTGAACCCAATTTTTTTCTGTCTGGTACAGGCATCATAAATGCGCGGTTAGAACCCCATTCAACACCCCCAAGAACCCATTGGCCCTTGCACCACTGACCGGAATTATATTTTGATAGATGGTGACCATTACAAAACAATGTGCCAAATACTTTTTTTTAAATCAAGAGAGTCCAAGCAATTTAGATTGAGTCTTTTAGCATAGGCCATAGAGTGTGAATGAAATAAATTTATTTCTTTAATGTTAAATAAGTGTTCAAAACATTGTTTAATACACTTATTAGACAGTAGATTTTCATAAAATATTATTTATAAGTAAATATATATTCTCAACTGAAGAAAATAAGCTTCAATATATTTTTCACAAAATTGAATCTTTTAGTGTTCTATTTTGAAAAGTTAATTTAGTAAGTTCTTGAAATGATTGATCGGTGAAAGTTACGAAGTATTATACGTTCCCATGCGACAATGGCATATTTGAAATTTAGGATCTTGACTAAAAGAGTTTGATTTAAACACAAATGTAAATTCACAATTTATGAAACAATAATAATAATAATTTATGAAATAATGACAAGAAATAATTGGAATATAAATATAAATCAACCTAAAATTATTTAAATAAATATTCGCCAAATAAAACAAAACAAGATTGGAGAAACATTAATCAACTGATGAGTAATGATTGAGGTTGACTGATTCAGTTTGAAATGTTGGAACATTGGGGAACTCGTTGTGGTAAAGTGGCATGTTTTTGGTTCCCAAATTTGATGGGAAACTACAGAACACACCTAACCTTACCTAACCCAACCTATGTAAATAAGAGGGCATATGGCAGTATTGTCGAAAGAAATTTTCACAACATGTGTCATATGACCGTGTAATGAGCCAGACCTACGTTGCTAGTAAATAAAAGTTGCTAGATTTCGCAAAGTGCAAAGTTAAAATAAATTTTATCGAATAGTACATATTTTTATATTTTTGGCCACCAAATACCATTTAAGGAGCAAAGTCAGGTTAGGTTTTGTTTGGTGGGTCATCATAATGTTAAAATTTGCTTAAATACACAGATTGCCATTCATTTTTTACCCAACGGAGCATGGTGTCATTTTTGGTGAAAAAGAGTGCTAATTCAAAAACAACAGCTTATGGCACTCTGGTAAGTATTATGCCAAAACATATTTTTCAGTGTTCTCTTTAATCAGAAAAATGTTTTAAACAGTTTCATTTTTGTAATGAAAACTAGGATAATGCCAAAATAAACATATTTTTTATAATGTAAAACATAGATTTTGGCACCCTGTTGATGAGTAAAATCGAAACACTCTTTAAATTCCAAAAATCTGGCGAAGAAACATAAAATGAATTATTTTATCTAGTTATAGAAATTTCATTATTATTACTAAATTATGTACCATTGCTATAGCAGTGAGAGCACTGACATTACATAATACATACATTTGACACAGAGATATGTAGGTTAATTCAACTTATTTCTCTACTAATTTTATCATTAAACTTTCAAAGTTTCAAGATGGAGTATCCACTAAGATAAACAAACTTTTCATGTACACTAACACATAATGTAGGAAAAATCCAAACAAATGTATGTACACACAAACTCACACCAGCGATGATTTAGCGGCTAATAGATAATCGCCATTTATAGCCTCCCAAAATGTTGAATTTTCTATCTAAATGGAGGAGTGCAGGTTTGTTACAATTTTTTGACAAACTTGTTTAAAAATGTATTTTCTTAAAAATAATATTGGTTCTCTTAAAATTTAGTTCTAAACTAATTAAAACTAGTTAATATTTTTTACATTGCACAATAATTAAATTGTGTATATTATTTTCTTGCTCTGTCCATTTTGGTTAAATTTAGAACACATTTTCAAATAAAAAACTTGAAAAATATATTATCATTGGACATTGTTGTTGTTGTTTGTGGGTTTATCGTGGACCCTGGAGCTGGGGTGCTCATTCGGTCCACAATATCAGCAGCGGTGGTCCAAAATGTAGCAAAATTGAATTTAATAACGCCGGCTATTGTTAACATCAACGGGACAATTTTTTTCAACACTTGGAGAAGAGTCCTTTGGTGTGGAATCCCACAGGCTAGCACCTACAGGGAGGACTCTAGCACTGGGGAACACCATGGAGAGGATCTCCACGATAAGGACGCCTACAAGGTGGAATCCTACAGGGAGGAACTCCGCAAGAATGGTCCTGCAGGGTGCAAAGGGTTCTCGCAAGGTGAATCCTGCTGGCGGGAACCTACGCGGAGGAACCCCAGCTAACCCGCTGGCACGTCCTTCCACAACCGCAGCACAATCTCTTCTCCTTGGACATTGTTGGAATGAATCATTTCTTTGTTTCTTGTTGTTGTTGTCGACCCCACCCCGACCTCGACATATGTTTCTTCTTCTTCTTCTTGTGCACCAACCCATCAGGATTATCTTTCTTTCTTCTCTTTAAAGTTTTTAATTGTTTTGAAATATATGTTTTTATTGTAGGTAATAGATGTTAATATTTAATAAATATCATAAAGATGTTGAGTAATTTATACTAATTAGTGATGGGACGATACCAAATTTTTTAACGATTCCGATTCTATCCAAATATGCCAATTTCCGATACAATTCCGATACCTGATTATTTCATATTTATTTTTTTATCTGGCTAGACATTTAGCTACATAATGGTAACTTACCAAGTACCATATTGAATATTCAATTTATTCATAATTTCATAAGTTAATTTGTACTTTGTAGTGTTCACTTGTAGGCTGAAACTTATATGATAAAGGTTTTATTGAAACACATTAGTCTTCACTTTCATTTTATTGAGTAATTTAAATATTAAAATTCATAGATAATCCTTTGTAAACAGTAAACTCTAAACATTTAATTCATAAGCTTTTGTAAACATTCAATTTAATTAATAATTTAATTCCTTTGTAAACACTAAACATTTAATTCATAATCATAATTAAATTGAAGCTCTCGCAAATTATAGTGCAAAAACATAGGTATTTCTCCCGTTGTTGGCTGCAGTATCTCTCACAATAAGATGAGCTTTATTTTTACCAATGTAAATTTAACATTGTATTTTTAATGCTTCCACTTATATTATGAGCTGTGTGTTTAACATTAAACGGAGAAACTCCCAAGATTGCACTTTTTAATTGATACTGATCATAATACAGGAATAATCGTTTTATGTATCGGAATCGGCCTTAAATTT
>JARUHE010321790.1:0-11385 GCA_031471125.1 Archaeomysis grebnitzkii | reverse complement strand
AAACATTGTGATGTATTCAAGGGGTTAACATTAAAACATTGTGATGTATTCAAGGGGTTAACATTAAAACATTGTGATGTATTCAAGGGGTTAACATTAAAACATTGTGACTGTTACTCAAGTCATTTTGTTTTGTCTACCAAACTTAAATTTATATTTCATTCAACAACGTTCCTACATCCTTAAAACATCACAGATTACTCAATACATATACTGTTGAGTGTAAATACAATCTGCAGCGGTGCATAGAATATGTTAACTAGTTTTGACGATGTCTATCAGAGATTGAAATGTGTACGTGCAGTAGACACGAGTGTGTGTGCGTGCGTGTGCGTGTGCGTATTTGGATGATTCATTCAATTTCTATTCTATTAAATAATCGATGATTTCTTCTTGTCCACCTTTGATGTTTTTCATGACTAAAAGTTTGGTCGATTCTTTGATGTTACATTTTCTGAGAATAACATTTTTATTCACTTCATAATGTAACAAACTAACAACGTTGAATATAATTAAAAACAATAGTAGTACTCATTGGTAAAAATTGCCTTGCTAAATTAATAAAAAAGTTCATTGGGAATAAAATAGGTCTACACAAAAAAAGAAGGTTTGTTTATCAAATTTATTTTTTAATATTTATAGGAAAGAATCTTGCAGTTATATGTTGGACGCGTAACAATAATAATACACAAGATAAAGGTAGTAGAAATAATAAGAAAAAATAATAATGGTAACATAAATAATAAATAACAATGATAATGATAACAGTAATAATAATAATAATAATGATAATAATATGTATGGGAGAACATCGTTAAACCCAGGCGCCATAATGTTTCTCTTGGAGCGCCAGTATGTCGCTCCCCCAAATTAGTGTCTCCCTTCCCCCATTCGTCGCCCCCTCTTGTCCCCCTCGACTCCCTCCACCTGTTGCCTCTCCGCCAGTCACGTGCTCCCCCTCCACACGTGGTCTGTTGTGCATTCGGCGACATTACAAATTTTTGTGACCTTCTCCTTTTCTCTTTCTTTATTTGTTTACGTCATTGTGTTTATGTTACCACATTCACGACCTTAATTGATAGCCGTGGTGTGCCAAATAATAATAATTTTGTGCACGCGTAACATCTTAAAATTTTTGTGAATCATTCAATGATTCTAATTTTGTTTGTTTATTTGCAGGAAGCGTCTGGTGTGAAGTCCTTTACTGGGAATACACGCGACGCGTCGGCAAATCGACGCCAGTGTGTGAATCTCGAATCAACGTTTTCGGCAACATGAAGCACCTCAGCGGAATTTCCATCGAACAGCTGGGCCTTAACTCACACGCAGATACGCGGGAGGAAGCCAAAAATATTGCTCGCACTAGGGATAAAATAGGCCTAGGTAAGACACATAAATTGTTAAGTCTTATATAAATTAAAATAGGCCGAGGTAAAAGAAAGGTCAATAGCAGCTTGTTTCTTTAGATATTGCAGGGGTGATTCAAACCCCTCTCAACCCCTATTTACCAAAACAAACACAATAAATGAAACATTGAAATTAAAATAACCTATTTACATTTTTGTCATACTTGTAAACACACATTTAATATTGTAAAAATCAATTAATAAATATTACTAAATTTTAATGCTAATGAAAAACATTTTAAACAAGAAAATAATTGTCTTCATATGAGCGTAAGATTTCATTTTATTGGCAATGTAAAGAAATATTTTATTCATTACAAATTTTGAGAAACAATTCTCTGACATTATTTAAAAAAATATAAATAATTATTGAAAGATGATATGATCACTATAATGACCAATATGCAATAGGACTCTTTCCTCTAATGCATTATAGTTACCATTATGCATTTGTGTTACTGATCATGTGTGAGTGAAATTATATAAACTCAGACATTATTTTATTATGGTCACTATAGTGACCCGTGTGGAACAAAGGGTTGAATATGGGCTGAAGTTGTCCTCTTGTTGTTTGTTTATCAATAAAAAACGTTAGAGTGAATGGAGTAACTAAGCTACAATCAACTATAGATAATAACTTCACCCATATAAGACTTGTATAACATTTAATAATAATATAAAACATTTCATAATAATAATAAATATGAAACATAAGCTGTGTTCTCGGCCAAACTTGATCTGATTTAAAATGAACTGAGTTTATTTAAATCACATTGCACAATGCTATACCATTTTGATTCAATAAAGATCGTATAACATGATGCGAATGTGATTTAAATCAAGAAACATTTGGTAGAGAACGCGACTATATTTACATGTCTCTCTGGACCTTCAACCCTGAAAATCTAACCTTCCTTCTCTTGCAGGTGTGACGCTGTTCAAAGAAGGCGACGAAGTGTGGCTGGCCAACCGGTCCGGTCAGCCGGTGTTCGTAAACGCGCCCGTCCTCGACCCGTCTCCATGCGGTCGGCCCTTCCGTGTGCACAAACTGCCCGCCGGACACGCCGCATGCGTCTTCCACTTCTCCCTCGCCCGCCGCCTCCAAAACTCACCGCCCCATCCGGCGTTACGGCGCGCCGGGCCGCTGAACTTCCACTCGGTGCAGGTGGCGTTCGCGAAGGGCTTCGGCCACGGCTACGCGCGGCAGGAGGCGTCCGGCTGCCCTTGCTGGCTCGAGCTCAGTCTCACGCCGCCCAGATGATGCTGGGCGACCGCCACCTCAAGTGACTGGTGCCCAAGGGCAGAAGTCGCGCCCTGAGCCGGTCACGGCTGGGTCACGACGGGATATCGTTCCTCCTACTTTGTTGTTGCGGTCACTAGTGGCACACATTCTTGGCTGGGTCACTAGTGGGACACTTGGCTTGGGTCACTAGTGGGACACTTGGTTTGGGTCACTAGTGGGACACAAGGCGTGGTTCATTAGTGGGACACTGGTTTGAACCACTAGTGTGAAACTAGGCTTTTGTGGTTCGGTGGATGCAAGGCATTTCCCCCAGGAAGTGTTGGCCAAAGAGCCTGCCTGGTGACACAGGCAGGCTTGCTTCGAAGCATTCCAGTGGCGGTGGAAGAGCCGCACAAGAGACAACCTCGTCCGTTTGTACACCAGACGGAGTGAAACCCGCAAATTCAGAAGCCTATAAGCAACAGAGGATATTCAAAGGGGTTAAATATATTTATTATAATAATAAGGTCAAAGGCATTATTTTATATATTCGTAAAATAAAAAAGTAAACGTCTTGCCAGTGAGTATGAAAAATGTAAATGTAGGAGAAGATATTTTCTATGAAAGTCTAGTCTAATATTGTATACATTTGTAAATGACGTCATGTTGAAACTAATATGGCGGCATATTTATAAATATTAATCATTTTCAAATATATAAATTATATTTTTATTAGATATTTGCTGTAAAACAGAAAACCATGTTAATATTATAGATAGAAAGCCTGTGAAATTGTTGAAATCTTTACTGGTTACAGTTTCTTTTGCACAATATATCAATAATTGTAAATATATTCAATATTTTTATATAACCAAAAATATTTTTTTTCTACAAAATAACATACTTGAAATTTCCAGTGTGAAGATATTGATATAAAAGTGATAATTTTTATGTAAATTTTTGTTTTATTTTATTCTTGCCTTGAAATGTTCAACACAAAAAGTTACGAAAGATTCGACACCCCTGAGGTGTTTGGCAAATGTCTCAACTAAGTTAGTAAATTTGTAACCTTTTCAAAACAGAAGTTAAATCTTTAGCCAATTTATAAATATATTTTTTGTAAGACCTTCTGGCAATAGATTTACGTTGTTTGTAGTTTCTTTTCAAAATAATTAGGTTTATGACTATTGTTAGTCGAAACTAATTA
The DNA here is from genome assembly GCA_031471125.1 of Archaeomysis grebnitzkii. Lineage (NCBI taxonomy): Eukaryota > Metazoa > Arthropoda > Malacostraca > Mysida > Mysidae > Archaeomysis > Archaeomysis grebnitzkii. The sequence goes on along the minus strand of JARUHE010321790.1, from coordinate 7,550 downwards.
AAAAAGTGCCAATTAAAATAGTATTAAAATCTGATTTGTTAATTTTAAATAGAAGTTATTTTCATTTTCTAGAGAAATATTTTTTTATAGTAAAAATGCACTTTTGAATATACTCAATTTTAAAATTTTATTTAAAATATTTTTTATTTATTTAAAAAAATTTGAATGTAAAAAATTTGTTCTTCCGCGTGTTGGGCAGAAGGAGGCAGGTAAGCCTTGTAACCTCGGTGCTAATTTTAAATTTAAGTTAAAGAAAAATCGGAAATAATCTGGAAAATCTTTTTTTTTTAATTTAGTGTGACACTAAAATTATCTTTCACACTGTTCAAGTACAAATGAAATGCTATTCATTACTTCTTCAAAAATCCAATCAATTAACATCCAATAAAAAAACTTTTCAAATTTATTTTCAAAATAAAAAAATGGTTGGAATTGAAGAATATAAAATTGTTTCACACTAACTATAAATTTTTTTAAAACTAAAGCCTAAAGAATCATAATGCGATTTAGGCTTAATGTATTTATAGTAAAAATATTTTTTCTATTCTAGAAAGGATGAACATCTAATATTTTGTTAGGCAGTATTGTTAATATCAATTCTATAAAAATATGAAGTTTTAGATAGTACTTTTTTCATTGGAAGAAACAAACACGTGATTTGAGATACAGCTCTTTCACTAACAATAAATTTTTTCTATATTTTGAAATTTTTCTATCCTTAATAATTTAAATGAACAAAATTGTTGTCAATACAAATAATGAGGACGAAAATTTGTCAAATGATTACATTTAAAATTATCAAAATCGAACTATGCAAAGAAATGAACTATCAACTTGAAAAAAAAAATATCAATAGAAAGTCTTAAGTTTAAAGACAGTAAATTTACCAAAACTGTTTTGATATTTTTATAATTCAACACAAATGATTAAATCGAAATTTAAAGTTTTGAATACAATCAGTCTCATTGTTTGAGAGTTCTAATACTCCAATTACAAAAAGAACTTGGCAAAAAATGACTTTGGGAACATACAATACAACCTTTTTCCAGAGATTAAATATTTTAGGTGTTACATTTACATGTATGTCACCTTGAATCATAATTATAAGAAAATAATAGTGATTTTAATAACATAAAATATGAAACCGCCTATGTGATGTACTGATCAAACCAAAACCATGCATAAGATGGTAAGGTCATCTTATAAGAACTAAAAGCTAAAGGAAATATTAAAAAATCGACTTATGCTTAACACTTCGAGCAAACCAATCATTAAATTTAACTTTATGTAAATAACTTCGACCTGAATATTAAAAACTCGCTCACCAATGCAGATAATAATGAGTTTGTCACGCCATAAAGTTTATTTGTTAATTAAGCGATCATTCACTTGGTATAGCTCGTTGATATATATGTAAAGTGACCAGTATACAAAAACAATACTGTATATACCGATACAATTTTATCGATTCAACTTCTTAGCTGAATGTTATTTCTTGATAATATAGAAAAAAGGAGAAAATGGAAATAAAAATATAGACTATTCAAAATTACGATTCAATGTGATGCATCATAAAATGGACTGATAGCTATACCTATGCAAGAAGGAAAACCAATTTCATATGCTTAAGAGCCTACAATCATACTGAATAAAAACTATGCATACATAGAGAATAAGCTTTTAGAGATTGTTTTACAACAAATCATTTTGATCAATACATATGAGAAAAAAATCATCTTCTGAACAGATTATCAGCATTTCAAACAAACTTTTAAAAAATTACTTGCAATCCCAAGAAGATTCCAAAAGATGATTCTTTGAAGTGATACACTACACACATACATTAAATATAAAATATCTACAAATTATAAAGAAGAAAAAGCAGAGAAAGGAAAATGTCATATTTCAAATAGACATGAACATGAATCTTAGATGTAACTAAAATAAATATAAAGCAAAACAGAGTAAGATGTAGAAATGTAAAAACATAAAAAGGTATATGATAAAAGAATGACATGAAAGAAATTTTTTTTTTATAGGGAAGGGTTGTCTCAATAAGATGGATTTTTATATAAAAGAGAACAAGCAATGATTCCATAAAAACTAAAAGTAACAATAAAAAGGCCGCATACACTTGACAATTTTTACGCAGAGCTAGAGAAATCATAAACTGGCCTGGAATGGGCAGACAGGTAACATTTCATATCTAATGCAGTATTTGCAATTCATAATGGAGAAACAAGCAAGAGAACCAATAATAAATTATAATTGAATAAGTAGCATTATTAACCTGGGAAAAACCGGCTGTGAGTTGTTCTAACTATAGAAGGAGAAACATACCTCATATTTGTGGTTACTACTCATAACTTTTTTTGAAACGGTGGAGGTGCCAATCACATCAAACATTATAATAAAGAAATTCAATTTTTTTGCAAGATATGGGATCCGAAACTATTGATAAGTGATAACGGCTCATAGTTAAAATCCAACTAATGCGAACAATTTAGTCTATAATATAATGTTACACATAAAACATGCTCGCTATAAACTAACCGATAAGCAGACAGTGCTGTGAAAACAGCTAAAGAACTCCTTTAATATAATGGGGTAAAACTAACGAGGATATAGAGTTAGTGTTACTAGTTCATCGTAATACACATAGTAAGGAATGGGACATCGAACGAGGAGACAAATATATTTTTAAAATAAACTACTTTAACCAGAAATAAACGTAGAAAAAGATAAGGTAAGAAAAAAACAATAATAGAAATGTTGTAACTAAAAGACATTGAAAAGGGAGATGTAGTGAGGTTCTAACTTTATGGACAGAAGGCGTAACAATAGCACGGGTCATATAAAAAACTAATTAATACTCATAGATTATAGAGACTGAGAATGGTAAGAAATACACTCACTTCATACGAACTAAGGCAATTCTACAACTGGGAGAGAGGAAAAGAAATACGAATTTATGTAAAGCAATTAAGATGATTATTAAAGTTTAAGAAGTACTCGGTTAAGAAGAGTGCCGAAGTATTTTCAACATTATCGATTATACTGACGCCGGAGGAAGTTGTAGATGTGTGAAGTAGATACTTCCTAATCAATCATGTGAACCAAATTAAAAATGTCAATAAAACATCTTTATTCAGATTTGAGCTGGAAAATAAAATAAAATTATCTCGTGTCTTAAGTGTAATGTTAGGACTAGTTTATCAAAGTGGTAGCAAAATTGTGTTTCTGGGAAAAAACATCTACAATATCTAAACGATTGTTAAAAACAATTAATTTGTATTTTATTTTAAATATTAAAAAAGTGCCATCTTCAAAAAACTATTTAAATTGTATATTGTGATACGTAAAAAGAACATTAAACCTCAATGAAATTCAGAGAATTAAAACAAGGACGACGTCATCGGAATTGCTATGCCTATATAGAGCTTCGCTACGCACGTTCAACAAAAACTAATGAATATTTTATATAACTATGGAAAAATAAAAACACAACGTTAAAAATTGTATTTATAAATTTTAACTATTTGATTTATTTTTGTTATTTCGAACATACAAGATAATTATTGTTGGAAATCTAAAAGTAACTATTCGAGGCTGCCCTCTTAACCGTTGTACAAAGCTGGTGAACATAAAATAACTATAAAACTTATAAAAGAATGTGGCTGAATGCTCAAAAATTGAAACGTGAAAAACCTGTTGTTTTTTTGATAGAACAAAACTATGAATTTAAGTTATTTGGTGTTTGACGTTGTGCGAAACATATTCTCCAAGCGCAAACAAGTCTATAAATGTGTTGTACCATCAAATCATAATTCAAACAATTTTAGCTTTAAAATTCAACACCTTATTCACAAAATTGCGCAAGCCACAGGGGATGAGATACACGTTATTTGCTTCTGTTTTCATTAAAAATTAAACTAATTGAGACTACGTTCATGAATTACATTGATTTAAGAGCGAGATCGCAATTACAAATTTGCGAAGTCGTAATAAATTTGAGGAAACATGCATCATTATATATAACTAAATAAAAGCCGCTTTCAAAAAAGCTAAGCTATCGCTCACCGCAACTTTCGAGCAGACCAATGTAATTTCTGGAAAGCATGGACATGTATTTGCTGCAATATAACATTACACTGACAGTGAAAAAGACAAATAGATCTTGACCTCTACGTCTTCCAAATGCAAACAAATACTGAATGGCATCGGTCTCTGATAAAGCTGTTGTTATTTTAGAAGTTATGCTTTTGTTTTGATTAATGTAAATAGAATGCGATTCTTTTTTTTAATATTTTAAATTATAACAATTCAAAATAATTGTAAAACGTAAATTTATAAGTTTCATCTTAGACAACATTTGTCAATGGGAAATTATATACCAAAGCTTTTAGTTTTCTAAGATGAACACTATACATTTTTTGAACTATTTCGTCCAGAATCTATCTAATCAATTTAAAATGGCGCCTGATTTGTTAAACTTGAAACCTAACTACTACAATGATTAACATACACTTTGGCCGTATTTCTTAAGTCCATGTGTTAAGGTTAAATAGACAAAAAGACCTATTTATTTTTACCATTGCAGCGCAAAGAACTTTTATTTTATATTCACAAAAACAAAAATATTTTTAATAGTAAATGAATAATTTAATAACACTTCGATCATGTAATAAAGTAGCCTTTGAAGCTCAAAACATAAATGAAATTTACCACTGTATTTAATAGCAAAAGATGTACGACTACATCTTTTCTCAATTATTATTGCAAAGTGAATAGCAATAGAGGACTAATGAAATTCAAGTTCCGATTTAATTTAATTAATTTAAATTAACTATTTTGATCTTTGAATTTTCAATCATATACAGTAACTTGTTATACCAATTGAATTTCTTTTGTTTTTTTGCATATTCTAATTACAATATTCAGAGCTAATAGTTAGGTAGCCATGTCCATACTTGTTCCAATCTTTACCTGGTCTGTTTTTAAGTTTCAATACTTCCTGCATCTACTAGATCTGTATTTAACAAGTTCCAAACATACATTAGTCAATTTTCAAAAATTGAAGACAATAGTTCTTAGCCTAGATTGGAGTTTGGACACTTCATATAGTACTATCTCCAGCCAAGCTGAAGTAATCCTCAAATTGCTACTTCAGTTTGGCTGAATGTATCAAGTATAGTGTTCCAACTACAAGCTAAGCTAAGAACTAGGTCTTCATTTTCACAAACAGACCAGTAAATGTAGTGTGGATGTATTTCAGTAATCATCAAATTATCTGGCCTTAGTAATAGTGAATAAATTTCAGATTTGAACATAAACACTGACCTACTACATTAACATCCTTCCCTGACCAAATATCTCACACAAAGGTAGCTCTGCTCAATTACCTCAATGTGGTCAGGTATTTGGATTACAATAGCTTCTTCCCAAGAGAGGAATCTCATCAACATTTGTTTATTACATGTTGAATGTTTCAATCATTCAACCTCATAAATTCTCTTTTTACCATTGCAAAATAAATTGGAAGAAATGCTTAAAAAGGAGATTTAAACCACAATAAGAAAATATTTTTACTACAAATTAATAAATATTTACAGGAGGTGGCCCACCAAAAAGATTTTGCCATGAGAACGGAATTTTCCAGTCTTTGGAGACATGTTTTGCCTAAAATAATCAATCAATGTATTAGTGAATAAATTTTATAAAAAATATAATTTAGTTAAAAACAATTAAAACCACATAAAAAAATATACGTTTAAAGAATGACTTGTGTAAAAAAGGATAACCTTCAAAAATGCTTAAAACACTCCATTGGAGGTTGAAAAGAATTATTGATTTTATACCAATTATTTTTACAAAGAAAATAAACTTTTAATAATAATAATACAGCAATTAATTTGCAATTTATATAAAATGAATCAACAAATTAGTTTGACTGTAAACAATTGATGCAACTAATTACTCTGCTGTATAATTCACTAAAACTTTAACTCATTAATATAATTGTTCACAACAAATTAGCAAACAGATTCAAGAAATGAATAGATTGACTGACTACCTCAAAATGAACGATTGTAGAAATTTCTACCAACTTCCATTTCAATTTCATACACTCTATATTTACTTTACCAAACAAATGAAAAATATTCTTAATTTATCAAAGTTATATTAAGGGCTAGTGTGCTATTGCATTATATGTTAATTTTGCTAAACTAGTGTATATAGCAAGATTAATATTTTTGTTGAGTTACGAAGTTATATTTTAATTGAAGATTTGATCAATTGATTTGAAGCAAAATAAAACAAAATTTGACAAACCTTCATACACTTTTTCAGTGCATTGAAGCAACTGGCCAAAGTGAGAGCCTCTTGCACATTATCTCCTTCGTGGACAAAAATCAAAAGCGACAAAATTGGCAAATCACTGAAAAGTCAATTAAAATTAGGACTTTAGTTGAATTTTATGTCTTAGAATAATAATAAATAATAATATAATAATCAATAATAAATTAGGACTTGAGTTGAATTATATGTCTTCGAATAATAATATAATAATCAATAATAAATTAGGACTTGAGTTGAATTTTATGTCTTAGAATAATAACAAATAATTTGTGAAAGTGTCAGCTATTACATGTAACATATAAATTTCATAACATTTTCTTAGTGAAAACTGCTTAGTATAGTTCTTCAATTTATCTTAATGAATATTACTCTAAGACGAACGTCTATATGTTAGTAGAAAACATTATAAAGTGCTTAAAACATCAAACAGTTATTTTTGGACTTCAACGTAGAATAAACAATTTTTCAGTTTTGATTTTATCTAGATCTTTAATTAATTGATATACATCTAAAAAGTTTTCTATTTCCAACTTATTGATGCATAAATCAAACCAAAATAAAAAGATGAAAATTTCTTTAAAAAATTCTAAGTTAATTTATGAAAAAATATAGATACAAAGTAATGAAATTAAAAAAAATATATTAAAACCAATAATCAAACCTACATGTAATTAAATTTTAAAACTATAGAAGATATGTAAGTATTCAAGCCATTGTCTAACGCCGAAAAAACAAGCGAAGACATCAGAAATGTTACGCCTATGCAGGCTTTCAAAAACAATAAAAAAGAGATAAAGTTTTTAATTTTAATCTAAACAAACATTTCTTATCTAAATTAAGAGAAAACGTAGTTTGGACAAAAAAAATACAAATCACTTTTTATATTAGGCGACTTCAATCAAAATATGCTTAACAAACAAAACTATCTTCGCAAGTTAATTGAAAGGCTAAGCTTAAAACAAATAATCACAGAACCCACCCAAATAACTGAAACCAGTGCCACTCTTATTGATATCATAATAACAAACAAAGCCGAAATGATAAACTGGCATAGGTGAGAGATGTCTGAAATAAGTATTGACCATAACATCATAAGTGCTGAATTAAACATTACTTTTTTTTTATTATAGAATATTATACAGCACATTAGCTACACTGGCAAAGAGCGCTGTCGCCAACAGCATCTGGTG